>JZKD02S1787156.1:86041-101977 GCA_000966675.3 Picea glauca
TCTTGCGCTTCTTTAATCCTTTGTCTTATGGTTTGCATTTTCTCTTCCATTTCTTGGATCGCTTCTGGTCCCACCAGGACCCTATCCTCAAGCCGATCCCAACTCAAGGGCGTCCAACACGGTCACCCATAAAGAAACTCAAAAGGCGCCATCTTTATGGTGTTGTGATAACTGTTGTTGTAAGCGAACTCTACTAAAGGCAAGAATTCCTCCCAACACTTTTGTTGGTCCATCACGCACATGTGCAACATGTCTTCCAAGGTTTGGTTCATTTGTTTGGTCTGTCCATCAGTCTCTGGGTGATTCGCAGTACTAAAATTAAGTTGGGTTCCCAAGGCCTCTTGGAAACTCATCCAAAATCATCAAGTAAACATCAATCCTCGATCAGATATAATCTTTTTAGGCACGCCATGCAGCCTCACAATCTCACTGATGAAAACTCTCACTATGTCAGGTGCCTGATACGTCGTACGCACAAGAATAAAGTGAGCACTCTTCGTCAGAGTGTCTACTACTACAAAAATTGAGTCGTGTCTCCTTGCCGTCAGTGGCAATCCAATAATAAAATCCATCAAAATAACTTCCCATTTCGATTCTAGAAGGGAATGCGGTTGAAGTAATCCTGTCGGGTGTCTATGTTCAGCCTTTACCTGCTGACACTCTAGACATCTGGCCACATAGCTGACTATGTCGGCCTTCATTCCCTTCCATAAGAATAAGGGTTTAAGGTCTGCCCTCATCTTCATAACTCTCGGGTGAGCCATGTAAACTGCTCTATGAGCCTCGCTCAGAATCAACATCCTCAAATCGTCGTTTGGCGGTACATAAATCTGACCTCTAAACCTCAATAACCCATCGCTATCAAAAGAAAACCCCTCATATCGTGGTACCATCATTATGTTTTGTCCGATAAAATCCTCAACTTCTTTGTACCAGTCATCGTCACGTTGTAAAGTGAGAATCTTCTCACGTAGATTCGTCTGAAGAGGCAACACCGAAAATATGCGTGGTCTCCGACTCAAAGCATCAACCACTCGATTCACTGTTCCCTTTATGTAAGTAATCTCGAAGTCGTACTCACTAAGCATTCCCGACCAATTTCGTTATCGCACGTTCAGGTCGCTTTGCGTAAAAATGTGTTGTAGTCCACAATGATCAGTATTTAATTCAAATTTTCATCCAACAAGGTAGTGTCTCCAAACCTTCAAGGCATATACAATGGCTAATAACTCCAAATCGTGCGTCGCGTAGTTCTCCTCATGCCTTCTTAGTTTCCTGGAAATGTAAGCAATCACTCGTCCGTCTTGCATCAAGACTCCGCCTAAACCTTCCTTGGAGGCGTTAGTGCATACCAAGAAGTCTCCGTCCATCTCAAGGAACTTTAGTATCGGTGTTTTTGTCAACAACTCTTTAAGCCTCCGAAATGTTTCTGCGCATTTCTCTGTCCAAACAAACTTCTTATTTTTCTTCTGCAATTCCGTGATCGGATTTGCTATCTTCGAAAAACCCTTTACAAACCGTCGATAGTATCCAGATAAACCCATAAAACTATGCACTTCTATGAAATTTTTCAGCGCAGGCGATTCCATAATAGCCTCAACCTCTGCTGGATCCACGGCGATGCCTTCACCGGAGATGACATGCCCTAAGTATTGAATCCTCGATTGATAAAAAGAGCATTTGGACAACTTCCCATACAGTTTGTGTTCTTGTAAACACTGTGATACAAAGCATAAGTGTTCGTCATGCTCCTCCATCATTTGAGAGTAGATCAAAATATCGTCAATGAATACTTGGACGAACTTGTCCAAATACTCACGGAACACCCCGTTCATTAAACTCATAAATACCCCTAGGATGTTTGTCAGTACAAATGGTAAAATAGTAAATTTGTAATGTCCAAATATCATCTTAAAGGTATTCTTAGGGACGTCATCCTCGTTGATCCGTAACTGGTGATACCCTAATCGAAAATCAGTCTTGGAGAACACCATCACACCCTTCATTTGATCGAACAGATCATCAATTCTTGGTAAGGTATATTGATTCTTGATCGTAGCCTTATTTAGTTGACGGTAGTCAATGCAAAGCCTCTATGACCCATCCTTCTTTCGTATTAAAATAACTGGTGCACCCCATGGTGACACACTAGGGCATATAAACCCCAGGTCCAACAACTCCTTCAGTTGCATTTTCAGCTCTTGCAACTCTGAGGTCGACATCCGATAAGGCATTCTTGCTATCGGTTCGGTCCCTGGTTTCAAGTCTATGGTAAACTCCAATTCCCTTTCCGATGGCATCCCAGGTAACTCCTATGGAAATACACTGGCAAACTCCTTCACCACTGGAAGGTGTTCTAGACCTTCCACCACTCCCTTTTCATTTAGCGCAACGATCGCATAAAACTTGCACCCCTTGCGCATAATCTTCCGTAGCTGTAAGGAAGAGACGAACCTCAGGGAAAATCCTTGGTTCCGTCCTACTATCACACATCTTTTTCCTTCGTCATTGACCAAGCTCAACTGTTTCATTTTACAGTTGAGTATCGCCTCATGCGATTCCAACCAATCCATACCAATCACGACGTCATAAGATCCTAAGATTGTGACGTATAGGTTGACCCTCGTGAAAAACTCTCCCAGGTTAAGGGCATAGCCCGTAACCTTTCCTCCAACCTTCTGTTTAGCTTCTGAAGCCATCTCTATGAAGCTAAACTCACCCTCTTCGACTGCCTTAACCTTAATTTTTTTTAGTGCTGCACCAAAAATGAAACTCTTAGTAACACCTGGGTCTATCAAAATACTAAGGGTATGGTTAGCGATAGTACCTGTCGTCTCGAGCACAGTCGACTGGTGCTCTGCCTGGTGGTTATTCACCGTTGCGTGAATCCGATGGGCCTTGCCCATGTCTCCCACTGTAGTGGGTCCAACTCATCTGGACGCTCTGGTCCTCTCCACAGGACAGTCGCGCTGGTAGTGTGGCTCCCCACATGTCCAACACCCCTTCTTCGGCCCAGTAGTCCTGGTACCCGAAGTAGAATATGATGACCTACCGGCCTGGAACCCAGGTCTATTCTGCTAAACAGTCATAAACTGCTGCTATGGCGGGCGACGCTGCTGCTGGTGCTGTGGTCCCCGATAAGGTGCCCGCTGCTAAGGTGGAGGTCGTCTGGGTGTAGTGAAAGTGGATCCTCTCTGGAAGCCATGATATTCCATCGTATGCTTCACTAGTGTCTGATGTTATGGTGTGCCAGATGAACCCTACCCTACGGGTCTCACTGGAGTCCTGGTCTGACCCCCACTGATAAGCTCCTCCTCTACTATGAGGGCCTTTTGGACAACATCGTGCAAGGTTTGAGGCATCAAGATCCTAACCTTTGCATGTAGGCTGCCATTAAGGCCAAACACGAGCCAGATGACCTTGAGTTTCTCTGTGTTAAGGTGCAGAGCATACCGGAGCAGCTCCATGAAACATGCCTCATACTCGGGCACCGTACGACCTCCCTGTCGTAATGCGTTGAACTCATTGAACTGACGTTCAATGAATTCCTCTGAAAGGTACCCCTCTCGGAACCATTCCTCGAAAAGTTCCCATGACACGTCTTCAACGACCATGTTCAGCTGCGGCAGGAGCGTCTTCCAGCATAGAAGAGTGCTCCCCTTCAGTTGAAATACCACCATGCAGACCTTCATGTTGGACGTATAATCGCGAAGTGAGAAGCACATCGCCATATTCTCCAACCATGCCTCGCTGGCTATGCCATCCGGGGCACCAAAGAACTCGAGAAATTTGACCTTCTCGAGTTCATGGTGAATGCTACCTATAACGGTCGATGCGTGCGGTGGAACCTCAGCGGGTGCCGACGCCCTAGCCTCGTCTCTGTCCAATCGGCTGATCAGTGCCTCGGACATTCGCTGAAAAGATCCCATCATCCCAACAACATCGCCAACCACTATCTGCTCCTATCCGAGAACTTGCTCGCCTCCCTGAGGGTTAGACCCCTCAGGCATGGATGCTACTGGAGGCATCATGCCTCCTCCCCTAGCACCCCGTCATCTGCCTCCACGACATCCTCTAACCATGATCACCTGCACACACACAATCACCTCGATCAACAATAGTATAATCAAATCAATTCATGTCACGGAAGTCGTAGCGAATCCCAAGTCGTGGGTCGAACCCACTCTGATACCATATGTAACGAACCTCCTCGTTACGTCAACAACTCTGATAATAGGTGCAATTTTTTTGTTTTTGTTTTAAAAGTGTGTGCACGCGTGTAGAAAGGAAATGGACACACTTGAATCTACCTTACCACTCGACGACTAACAAGATGCAACCACGACGATCACAAAAAGACAAAACAAGGCGCTCAACAAGTAACTGCAGGCATTAACGACCATAGCCATAAGGCATACAACACAAAAATTTAACGACATACTGGGTCATGCACAGTACGAACACAAAAGGAGGAATCCATAGTAGTAGATTTTACTATTTCTGCATAGGAAAGAAGGGCGTTTAATCTTAGTTATCTGCTCTGGAGAGAGAGAATGTCAGATAGGCTCCTGGCCGACTGCTCAGGCAGAAACTAGTAATATCTGTCAGGTTTGTCACAAGAGTGGAAACCCTGCCTTTAAAGGGCCCGAGACTCTTGATACAACACTGGATTCCTTACACAGAAAAAAATAATCACACGCCCACCCTTACACACTAGTCTACGTGGAGGTGTCTACATCCCGCCCAACACAAACATACCAAGCAACTAACTGATTACAATCAAGTACAACAGAAATAAGAATAACGACTACGTCCCTTACAAAAGGCGCGTGACAAGGGACTCTGACAACGAACACCCAAGTTGAACATTATTTAAATGAACAACAACCCTCATTTACTAACTCCGATTAATTTATGGTACTTAATTCCAGGACATTCCACCATATATGTTTATCAATAACAATAGTTTACACTAGCATTACAATAAGATAACCATATCATTACATTTTCTATTACAATAACATTGCAATAAAATAACAATGATCATACATTTCATATGATATCCACACTAACCTTGCATTTTATTTATATTGCAAGAACAATACACTTACATATTTCAAATACAGTATATGACATTGATCTTACATTACAATACATTGCACATAAAATAACAATGAACTTACATTTCATATGTTATCAACACTAACATTGCATTTTATTTATATTGCGAGAACAATACATTTACATATTTCAAAAACAGTATATGACAATGATCTTACATTACAATACATTTCACATAAAATAACAATGAACTGACATTCATATGTTATCAACACTAACATTGCATTTTATTATATTGCAAGAACATTATAATTACATATTTCAAAAACAATATATTACAATTACATATTTTATAAACAAGATATTCAATGACATTCCTTTACGTATTACAGTAACAACCTTACCTAATCAATACATTTACACCTTACTAACACAATTTATGATAACATTAACAATAAAACCAACGACAATGAGTACATGCCAGACCCAAAGGGCGACTGATGCGCGCATGCCAGAAATCATGCCTTAAATTGGCGGCCATCAAGGACAGTGGTCAGAGACCCAATCAATCCGACAATTTCTAAATTGGCACTGACAGAATCCGAGAATCAATTCGGCAATTTCTAATTTAATCCAAATCGCATGTTGTCATCCCTTAACCTTGATAAATCATTAAGTACCAGAACCAAATGTGCTAGAACAAAATTTAGAAACCAACTTACAAAACGGAAGTGCCAAAACGAAATTGCCTGCACGAAATTTCAAAAACAAATTCTCAGAGTTAATCTCACAAAAATTAAAATGCCAGTAACGAATTGCCAACACTAATTTGCGAGAACGAATCGTCAAAGGATCTTACAAAAATGCAAATGCCAGAAACAAATTGCCAACACAAGTTTTCCAGAACAAATTGTCAAATGATCTTACGAAAATGAAAAATGCCAAAAACGAATTGCCAACGCAAATTGCCAGAACGAATTGTCAAATGATCTTACAAAAATGAAAATGCCAGAACGAATTGCCAACACCAGTTTGCCAGAACAAATTTTCAAATGATCTCACAAAAATGAGAAATTCCAGAAATGAATTGCCAAGACAAATTGCCAGAACGAATTGTCAAATGATCTTACAAAAATGCAAATGCCAGAATGAATTGCCAACACTAGTTTTCCAGAATGAATTGTCAAATGATCTCACAAAAATGAAAAATGCTAGAAATGAATTCTCAAAATCATTTAACTAAAATATCAAAAAACCATGCACAAAGACTGGACCCTCTTAATCATTGAAGAAACGATCTATTGATTTCTGTGTGTTAATTAGAAAACGAGGAACCAAAAAAAATATCCGTAATTCATAGGTGGGAAGAATTCTCATTAATTTCGCTGTCAGAAAAAAGGTGAGGGAGGGAAGGAATGGGTATAGGCCTTGGTTCAGGGAATCAAGACCCCAAAATAGAGTCCACCATGCAGCAGGGTTGGGATAAGTTAAAACACGTGGGTATCTTTCCCCACTTCGCATGGAAACTAACCCCCAAATGCAGAATTAAACATTAGAATGGTTCGCAGGAGGAACACACCTGGTCATCACCTGGCTAATTGCTAAAGGGAGGTCTTCTCATGGAGATATACTCAACCATCAAGTTGTTGTTTTTCTTTTCTTTTTACTTTCAATATCGAAATTTTTCAAAAAAAAAAAATGATGTTCTGGTAATTCCAACAACAGGAAAAGCTAAATGCATTTCACAGTTCAGTATTGAATAATTATGAACCTCATTCACCGAGCCATGGATATGCTGGTGTCAAAGAAGCCAGCTTGTGCACGGATAATACAGTCAAATTTACAAAATATAATATGATATGGCTTTGAAAAAAAAAACAAATCTTGTGCACAGAAAATGAAATCCAATTTAAAATGATGGATTTTGAAGATGTGATTATATACGTAGAAGGAACCCAACCGCCACTAGTGATACAAATAATTTCGCATGTGAAAAATATATTGGCAGCGCAAACATTTATGGGAAAAATATATTGGCAGCGCAACACAGAAAGTTATTTCAGAAACTGATTCGGACAATTATATTCAGTAAAATTCAGTTATAAATTTTGCATCAAAAATCTAGTATGGTAGGAGAACTAGTACAGGTGAAACCAAACACAAATACAACACAAATAATTACACCAACACACCTAACTTCAGAGATAAAGTCCTGAAGCGAGGTTGTTAATTCTGTAGTTGCGAGGTAAGTAAAATGCAGGGTGGAATCACAAGGAGCGCATTAAGCGCAGAGCTGGACTAGCCCAGAAACACTTTAACGGAGAGTCAACGGGAAAATAGGAACTATAACAATCGTAAAAATTTTCATCATCTCGCTAATAACGGGGGTAAATAACTTTATTAACAGAGGCAAATCACAATGCATTCTAGTCTACTAAATTACAAGTCACACCGTTTCCTTAACTCCCGCCTCGATGACGTCCGCGTGGTCCGAGCTACTCCCGCGCCGTGCCGCTTCTGCTCTGTGCCGCTTCCTCTCACCGACCGTAGAGACTACACCAGTACCTCCCAACCAATTGCTAGGGGTACTCTAGTTCCCCCTTAGCCCCTGGAGCCGCAAAGGGACCACACACTGCCTAGATGGTAGATCTAGCTTCCCAGCTTGCCTTGTAAGGCTAAGCTACCACTCCAATACAATCTGAGAAATTTCCAACTCCTCACAAGCAATAAGTCAAGTCACAATTCGGCAGCGTAATGATACGCTAACAACCTATTCCTTTTCCTCCTCATCTTCCTTTTCTTTTATAGAGTTTTTGAGACCCACCAACTTTCCTAAATCACATTTTTTATTAAGTTTCAATAAAATATTATGAATATTCTCCATCGCACAAGTGTTGTCCATCCCCCTCTTTCCTCAAGTAATTCTTTTCTTTCATTTATTAAATTCCTCATTTCCCTCACCCACCTAGAATCGCTCCTAAATTTACCCCTAGGTGTTCCTAGATCGCCTTACATGCTTTTAATAACTTTCCCTTAAATGAAGTTGCTAAATTTAGTTCATTTTAGAAAGTTATTAATTGTAGGTTCCTTACTATGTTGACTTTGCTTTTTACCCTATGTCCCCTTCTTTCCTTTATTATGTCTCCTTTATTACTTAGTTTCCCTATTTTTATTATTCCCTTCATTTTTAAAACCAAAAAGGTAAATGCGCGAATTAATATTTTCATTTATTATTTATTTAATATCTTTTGTTCCTTCACAAGTTATCAATTAATTTCCTCTTTGCAAATTTTTAAATCCCTTAGTTTAATTAAATCCTTACTCTCTTCATTCACCCCAATAATTTTATGAAGACCCAACTATTACCTAAGTGGGTTTTTGTTTAAATTGTTATTTTTATTCCAAGGTCCTTTTCTTAAGGTTAGACTAAATTTTTATCCTCAAAATTGATGACTAAGGACTTAGATTCTGAACTGGATGACACTTGGTTAGAGAAGTTGTTTAAGGATTTATTAAGGTGTTAATGTCTTAGGTCCATTTAGGTTTGTTTCCCTCATCAACACCAATGCGACGTGCCCTTCAAGACGCACCATGTGCTCCAAGGGTTCCACTTGCCTCATTCGTTTCCTTTGCGCGACATTCCCTTCAGGATGCACCACGTGCTCCAAGCGTGCTACTCGCCAAACTTATGTTTCTTTCACGCGACGTGCGCTTCAAGATTCACCACGTGCTCCAAGGGTGCCACTCGCCAACTTGACTGATTTGTAGAAATCTATAACCCCTGGAGTCAACACTCTGCCAGGTGAACTTGTGGGAGACTAAGGGATCTAAGGAATAAGGCCCCCGCCTTATTGCGCACCCCTTAGAATCATCGTGAGCGACTGTTGCAGTCTACCCTCACAGCATCGTGGATCCTCTCGAACTAGGTAATCGTTAACCTATAGTTCGAGCCTAGACGAGAGTGCTAGTAGGTTGTGGTAGAGATGTTGTCCACACCTCTCCCTCAACCTCTCTAGAAATCGTGTGTGGCCCCTTTACTCCATATGCGAGTCTGGTAGGCAAGCTATCGTCAGCCTGCATCATCAACAATCGTGTCAGAACATGTCAACATCATATCATCAAATCAATGAAATATCATAGTAAATAAATCAACCCAAATAGCACACTCCCTGACTCAATCCAGAGTCCAAGGGGTTCCACCGATGCCTTTGCATCCTCAAGGTCCGAAACCCTGCACTCTCAACGAAACTGAGTCAACAACACCTATCTACATCAAAGTAGTAAACACATCATGTCATCTATCAAAACGCATCATAATCAAGGATAAATGTTTTAACATCATAAAAGTCCAGATCACTTGCGAGCAAGTGTCCTCAAAGAATAAGTTTCTCAGTGCGCCAGAGAGAGATGTTACAATATTATCTAGATTTATATACATACCAATAGGTGATTCAACTTCTGCTTCAATTTCAGTTTCAATGACTTCATTTTCGATGTTATGAGACAAATTTATTTATGTTTTTTGGAAAACATCAAATCATATTTACAATCAATTATATTTTGAACAATAATTTAAATAAATTAATTCTATACTTTTAATATAGACAATATGTACATGCATATACCTGGTTGGACTTCTTCTTGTTGAAAATCTCTATGTACATCATCATCATTTATTTCTTGAATATTTTCATGTTCTCATTTCTTTCTCCAACAATTCTCTTTCCTTTGTTTGTTATGACGAGTTCCGTCTCGAGTGCGATCAAATTTTCTCTTGCAAAAAGTTTTGTTTCCCATGAGTATAGTTATTTGTAAAAAAAAAATTAAAAAATCAACATTTCATAATAGTCTCAAAAAAACTTCATTGTCACAAAAATTATTAAAAAATAATATCAAGAATTTTATGTTCAACAAATCCTTCACCTTGAAAAAATGTCAACCACCATGTTCAAAACAACGAAAAAGACGATTCCAAATTTTTCTTAGGATCTCTACATATGAAAAACCATGAAATGAGTGAGAGTGAATTGTGTTAAATTGGTTTAGATGAAAGCGTAATTATAAGATTTGGCGCCAACTGAAACGAAACCACATGTCCCTTCATTTTTTTCTGACTGAATAAATTCTCTTACCCATATTTCAACCAAAACAATAATGTTCAGCCGAAAAAATGAAGAATCCGTCTATTTTCTAAGGATTCTATTCGAAAATATGTTTCGTCCGAAAAACAAAATTTGACCAAAGATTCTTTCTATCGAAAACCGGTGAATGAGACTGTTTACATGAACCTGAGAATTCCTTCCATCTTACTTGAACTTCGAAGGTTGTGGACTCCTACAAATACTCATAATTTAGTTTCGAAATTGGTACCCACATTTTCAAAGTTGATTCTACTTTCTATGGATATAATTTGTTTTCATTTTCATTATTTTTATCTAATTTTATTTAATTTTATAAAAAAATCACTTCATAATATTTTTAAGATAACATTATGATTCACTGAAATGAAATATTGATATCTCTAAAAATACACTGAAAAATTTAGAAAAAATTATATTCAAAATCTTTAAACTGTTCTCTTCAAAAGGTATTTTTAGATTTTAATTTTAAGTAAAAATTAAGATAGATACAAGGTGGGGGAAAACATGTGTTTAAAATATGCAACTTTTTTATCTTGGTGGACTTCAAAAAATCCTAGAAATTATAATATTCATCAGTTAGATTTAAAATTCTAGTCATAAGAAAATAGAGTCTCTATAGATTGTTGCAGTATATTTCGTTTGTCAAAAAAAAATTAATAATAGATACATTGTTGGGGGAAAACATAACTCATTATCATTCCTTTCATTTTTAAGGAGCATACTGTGAAACAATTGCTAAATTGACATATCAAATCTCAATACAAAGAATTTGAAAAATAGTTGGTAGAAAGCTAACAAAATTCTTCACAAGTTTTGTTTTTACTCTAAAGTGAAATTATAAATAAAAAAATTACTTTTGTATACTGAAAGTTGAAGAACTTGTGAAAATATAGTTTTTTTTCTCATAAAACAAGCAAAATAGACCCCATCTTCATGATTTTACTAGTCATGTTCATCAATTGTGTAATCAATTAGAGCATATATATAAGTCAATCATTAATTTTGTATGATAATCAATTGTATTTTTGTGTGATATAATTAAGGTTCATGAGTTGTGCAATCAATTAGAGTATATATAAGTTTATCCTTAATTTTGTGTCATAATAAATTGTATTTTTGTCTGATAGAAAAAACAATTGTAGATTTTATTATTTTGTCTATTCTATTTTTTTAGCAATTCTTAATTTCAAGTATTTGAGTGTATATCTACTTCTAGGCATGGGTTTGATTGATATTTTTAAATTTCTTAAAAATCTTGTTTGCATCTTCTCATATATATATAGTAATAATAAGATCATTCAATACCAAACAAGTCTTGTAAAAGAAAATATTCATATTGACCAATCAACATGATTTTCAAAATTGTCAATGGTTTAGAGGTAAGAAATTGTGAGTTATATAGAAACTTGAGATACATGGAAGGTAGTTGCAATATTTAGGATGTGTCACGAAAACACAAACCAATGTTTTTTGGGTCATAATACATATGATTCCGAAAGAATTATCACATACACCATCAATTCACAATTCCAACAATTTCATTTTACTTAATTTATCAAGATTGTTTTAAATCTCTATTAGTATTAACAATTATCAAACTTCTGACACTAAACATTCAGGGAATTGAGTACCTATTGTAGTGTTAATTACAGTATGAAAATCTATAAAATTAGATTAATTATTTTCATGTATTATATTGTTTTTATGATTCAATAATGCGGAAATAAAATTTATTGATTAATTATTTTCATGTATTATCTTGTTTTTATGATTGAATAATGTGGAAATAAAATTTATGAGTTCCTTTTAATATTCACTAGTTAATAAATAATGACTTTCAAATTTATTATAATTGTTTTGGAAATTAGATTTAATCTATTTATAGATCTCAATTTCTAGGATAAAAGTTCTTTCCAACCTCAACTCTATTTTGTTTTCAAAAGATTTGCATATTTTTTTATATCAATGTGTTTTTTTTTCTAAGTTTATGATAATGTTTTCAACTTGTTATAATAAAATATTAGTTTTGATTCTTTTTTACAAAATCAACTCTTATTTTCTTTATTATCTCATATATTTTCTTTTAACTTAAATGTTATAATGTTATTTTTGTGTGTGTTATTTGATAAATAAATGAATTTTGAGCAACTCTATTTTCAACATTAAATCTATTTTCAATATTAAGTAACTACTCTTAAATCTATTTTCAATATTAAGTAACTACTCTTTAAGTAAATGAGGTAACTATATATCTAATTTTTTTTATTTTTTTTTAAATACAAGTAAAATGACGATATTATCATATCTAACCACATAAAAAAACTTAAAACCCATTTTTAATATATCTATGCTCCATCCCCAGATGGGGTGCCAGGTGGCTTGGATGGGCCATGCAGTAACCATGCAACGTAGGATATTAACGAGGCTTGTCACCACCCTACTTTATCAGATGGAGGGTAGACTTAATAGCAGTCTTGGGTAGGAAAGACTGATCCCTCGTGCAGGTTTAATGGCACTCTCAATGAGCCATGGCGTAGGGATGACAATGGGTACATGATGCGTGTGTGAGGTCACCTCCGTTTTCCTGGTACTCCTCCATTTCTTCTGTGATGACTATGGCTTGTGTCATTCGACTCAGTTTACACATTAGTGCTCTTCTCTGCTCAATTATCCAGTTTTGTAGGCTTCCTCAATAGCTCTAATTCGAAGGAATAAGGAGTCGAAGTCACCTCCCATGGCCTATGTGTAGGATGGATTTCCATAAGAACCAATTACGGTTCCACGAGACTCCCTCCTTTACACAGTTCATGACCAGCACGACCGACCCAACACCAGTCTTCCTGCAATTGCTACAACGATAGCCTTGGAGGGGGCGAAATGCATAGTCCCAGAAGAAATATCCTCGGTAGACCGACCGATTAAGCCTCCACTGCAAACCTTAGTCGTGGCCCGAGAGCTGCACACACCTATATTCCTGGCACCAAAGCAGTTGGAGGTCATCTTTGAGATGAGGAGGGACATGAAGAAGTAGCTCCATCAGGACACTCTACTCAGTAGCATACTTGACATGTTGTTCAATGTCTTCTTATGCACAAAAAGCAAGCAGAGATGCCCAACATCTTCACTCCTCACGACGGTACTCGATATGCGAGTTTTCATAGTTTCTTTAAAGTTTAAAGTTCTTAGGCTCTCTGCACTCCCTCTGCGAAGTATAGGGACTTTTTGTACCACTGTTTAGCTTTCTTGTTTTATGCTCTGTCCATATTTCATGTTCATTATTTTTCCTGCATGTATAAATAGCTATGTCACATTGCATTACTTCCATCTGCTCCGGTTTCCAATTGTTTGGCGGAGTAGGTGATCGATTTTCCTTTTTTTCTACCAGAACAAAATGGCGCAAACTTTTTTTGTTTCGACCAGTTGAGAGAGTAATTGGTAGGCCCATGATCTTGAACTGATATGTACAATCATAATAATTGTTTTTTGAGGAATTAAATATTTTTATTTACAAAAAAAAATATATCTATGCTCTACTTAAATAATAAAAAATGAAAATAATGACAGAATGAACCTAATTACAAAATAGTTTGTGAACCTAATTACAAAATAGTTTGTTTCACCATAATTATAGTACGGTTACCACTACAAATATTAAAAAAGCAGACAATCCGCTTATAAGTAAAATTATCCCTAAACTGAAAAATGTGAATGACTGAATGTTCCTAAATCTGAAATTCAACTTAAAAAATTCAAAGGCAGGCCGTTCAGTCAAAGAATTCGGCTTTTTGGCTTTTTGTCCCTCGCAGGTGCGCCACGCTGCTTGGAAATACTTCAACATGTAGTTCAACATCAACACTATTTGACGGGTTTCCTCTTACCTCTGTAGGAAATTGATTTACAAGATACCACTCCTCCATTCTTCTACGCATAATCATTTATGCATATTGGTATGTCTCCGGTTTAAACCCTGAGCAGGATATGGCATATGAATATGACTATTAACATCAACATACTGGTGAATATGGTTACTATTTGATCCCTGGACGGGGTTGTTTCGAGCCTGTCTTGATTGTTGGATGGATACTTCCTGTCGAACCATCCAGTTGGAAAATCTATTCTCTGCATGGCGTGGGCCTCCTTGAAGGCCTCTACCGTTGGTCTGAAATTCATTCTGTTTAACATTTTCTTGGAGCCACCTACTAGTGCCGAACTGGAATTGCAATGGGGCACGGGGTTCTGAATTAATAATCTGAAATTGATCATGACGTTCTTGTGTCTCGCCAACATGAAATTGTGATGAGACTTAATAGCTCCTACCATGTTCAATTTTCTTTTAAGATTGTCTTGAAAAACAAATGATTTAAGTAATACAAATTTCTTATGCAGGCGGTGACTATGACAATACTTAGCCTTTGTAGTCGATGTATGAAGATGCCACCTGGAGCCACCCCTTCATACATTTTACATTTATTCACTTGCATGTAGGTTTTGGGAAGGACATGCAGTGTTTCTCGTGATTCACTTTCTCTCGAATGTCTGTGTTGATGAAGCTCTTACAGTAATTGATGTCTCCTTCATACGCAGGAACCGTTGCTGGGTTGTTGAAGAATGAAATTAACTTCACAAATAAATCACCTGTGATAAAGAGGGGCATCTATTATGTTGGCGGGTGAAGCTCCCCTTTCCCAGGTGGTGATGGTCGTCCTGCTAAATATTTTCAAAAATAGCAGATCTTTAATGGAAGAACTAACGATATTCATGCAAAATTCTAGAATTGAGACAGATGTTTCAAATAATATAAGAAGCTTTCGATTTTCATGCAGATCCTCATACGATAACAGTGTTACAGGACGTGAGTACTACAAGAGGCTGCTCGAGGATTATTAACAGAGTTGTGTTTTCATTATGTTAAAACCTTGAACCCGATATAACTGATTTTAATGTGATTTACTCTTAGATTTTAAGAGGACGGTGATTGCTTAATATTTCCGGCTTCCCATTGAACGTGACTCATTCCAAAGAGAGTTTTCATCGCAAAGAGAGTCTTCTGTCTTCATTGCAAAGAGAGTCTTATGTTAGGTATACTAGCACAGTCCCAAACTCGTGGCTCGTGAACAGTACATTAGCACAGTCGCAAACTCATGGTTAGTGAAGTTTGAAGTCTAAAGGTAGATGGGTGTTCATCAGCCATGAGGGTTGTAATGTAATTATGGTGGCTGCTATCTGTAAGTATCGGTAAGTGTAGGAGTATGGTAGATATGGTAAACATGGTAGAAATGTAAATGTAGAGAAAAAGTTAGTATTGAAGTAAATTTATAATTTCAAGTAAGTTTGTTAATCATTTGAACCTGCCAATTAGATGGTCACTTTGTAATTTTTAAATTATATTAAGTAAATGTTAAAAAGTAAACAGGTTATGGGATGCCTTGAATAATGCAAGAAACTTATGAACATGAGATTTCATTCATTGATTTGGAAGAACTACAAAGAATATGCCACCATCTTCAATTGATAACCATAAAATTGTAATTTATGGTTAAAAGATGATTAAATATGCCCATTTCCAATAAGTGTTAACTAAATTTTATCAATTAAAACTTGCTTACTCTTTAAGAAAGGGCATAAACTTCTATTTTGCATTTCTGTTTTGAACTTGAATTCAGTATATGATTTGGTGATGCAAATGAAAATGTAGAGAGCTGGTATAGTTGATAGTTAATATAATATGAAACAA
>JZKD02S1787167.1:0-14894 GCA_000966675.3 Picea glauca
ATCAAGGAACTGAGTACATTCTTACAAGTGTGAATAAAGGATTTGAGGTCGGAAACTTGAAGAATACATTGATCAGGAGACATTGATGTATTCCTAACAA
The DNA here is from genome assembly GCA_000966675.3 of Picea glauca. NCBI lineage: Eukaryota > Viridiplantae > Streptophyta > Pinopsida > Pinales > Pinaceae > Picea > Picea glauca. The sequence goes on from JZKD02S1787167.1 coordinate 101, forward strand.
TCGATGGTGAGAGAAACTACCTTTGATGACTACAAGTCTCTAGGTACTAATAGGACTCTAGGTCTTTTTTCTAGAATATATGGGTTGAAGTTGATGGAAGGAGAACCTCTGAAAGGAGAGCATTGAGGCATCTCTCATCATTCAACATGAGGTACAAAGTAGGAGATTGATGATTTGGAGGAAATCGGATGAAGAACATGTTCACAAACCAATGACCATGTGTGTCTTTAGCGCGTGCTAGATGAAATCGGTACATGAAAAAGACCATCTCAATAGCATCCAATAAGGAAAATTGTTGACAAAGGTGAGGAAACCACCAATAAGGATAATGGAATCCAAGAAACTGCATGAATCCCAATGTGTGAATAGATTATTGTCATCAAACACAAGGGAAACCCCCCAAGTCAACGACCAATAATGAAATGTTGACTGTTGGGTTCAAGGCTACCTACCAATGGTGAAAGTAGGACCAGGGTGCACGATAGGAATATAACTTCATGTAACTCTTAGACACACTGAGGGTATGGCTGACATGCAAAGTAAAGAGTTCTGAGAAATGGTCGACACAGGTTGATAGACATCCTTTGAACATGATCATGAGACATATGCAAGACTCTGGCAGCATAAACTCAATGATGAAACTTTGTGATGTAGGAGGCACCAATAAAACTCTCCATAGGGACTGGAAGAGTAACCAATTTGGGGAGTAAACTCTAATTAACGAGCTCATCTTCCTTAGGTCATGCTAAACCCAAAAAATTGATGATAAGTGGACTCAAAATTTTGTGCTCTTTTCAAAGGTGACACAACTGCTGCCAATATAATATAATATTATTTTACCGACCATCGTTTTTTTTTTCATAGTCAAATGAATGTTATGATACAGTGGAGGAAATGAGTGTCGCAAGAAAGCAACCAGTTCCTAGCATTTCATTTTTAACAATCACTCAAGTTTCCCTCTAAATATTTTTTTCTCTTCAAATACTTGGCATACTTGAATTAAGTCAATTATTAATACGAAGATACTCTTATCTCTTCTTACCAAATCAATCATGTGATGATTGGTGTTTTCGACAATGCATATTTTCTTCATTCTGATCTTAGATAAAAATTTCTTGAGCAACAATGGAATTGCATCGTAGAATTACCACAATGGAAATTGGTAAGAGAGAATTTCAAATCTTGTGAAATCACTTATCCCTTGATCTATTGAGTAAGAAAGATAATCAATTCTATGACTAATGGCATAACCAAATAGACTTTACAATCACTTCAATCATGTTATACGGTTATTACTCGCTCTCGGTTGAAGTTAAAATTAAGATGAAATTCATTCAAATCAATCAGGCAAATCACTCTCCTCACCTTCACATAAAGATTCGATCCCCTAGATCCATATTGGCTCACCATTTGGTATAAAGTGTTTTAAATTACCCTTATGAAGGTGAACCCAAGTATTACTCTTTATCCATCAGTATCCTAATATGAAACCCAACCACTCAAATTATTAAGCATTTCTCTTCTAACTAGAGTTCCATGTCATCGGAATAATCAAATAAGATACGATATCAAACTAAGGAGCTCCCTGCTACAAATTTAATGTCCCATAAATATAGATACATAAACAAGGTCTCAATTCATGTTCCATAATATGAATACATAGATGATTTCAGGGGCTAAATTTCACAAACGGGCTAATTTTCCATGGTTTTCCCAAAAAACGATCCGCTAATTTCTATTTTATCTAAAAATGATTCGCCCAAATTGCACAAAATAATTTTTTTTTCCTTAAAAATCGCCAAACTTATATAGAAAGTATATAAATCCTTAGAAATTTGAATATTTTAACAAAACTATCGCTAAACATTTTACATTTTCATATAAAGGACTAGTAAGATTAGCCCATGTTTCTACATTTTAATATAAATTTCCATCCTTAAAATCATCCCTATAGACTGAATATAAAATCTTATATTTATATGCAAAATCCTAATTATCGTTCATGCTAACAACATAAGCTTAATCATGTCGAGAAGGTTTAACTTTTTTTAATCATTTATTTTTCCATGCAGAACAAAAAGGGAAGATTGATGAATCACAACAAATTTATCTTGCCTAAATTTTTGGAGAACTCGTGGAAGTGTTTGATTAATTTTGTTGTTTATACTTAATATAATTTTAAGGAATTATTAATATTTGTTCACAATCCATCCTGGCATAAAAATGAATACCTCGAAACTGACCAAATCAAGATCCAACTTTGGGAACATATTAAATCACCAATTACTCCTCTTTCTTTCAAACATGTTCCTAATTTTTAATTAAAAAATAGGTTGGGATTGATGAGGGAAGCTTATCCTTCTTGTCACAATTCACCTAGTAGGGGAATAAGACATCAAGTCTTCAAATGAGAATATCATCTTTACCCTTGTCTAGTACCTCCCGAATCAAAAAACAAAAAAAAAGTTTTAACCTCATGGATTTTCATCCTCCAAGCATCCGATCTTCATTCAAAATCATCATGATATTACCAACCTATTTGTCGAATAACCTAATTCAGGAATTATTTTTTACATCTAAACCTTCTAGATACTTTCCCTGGATGTGTCACCATTAGGGAAAAACCATTTGGATCAGTCCACCCTTCCTTGTTGATATCAATGGATTGATTTAATATTTTTTTGCATGTACCAATACACCGAAAATATTTCCAGGAAGTTCTTCTCACCCAACTACTCCTAAGCTAGACCGTATGGCTAAAGATTATTGTCGAGTGTCATGTATCCCTTCCACCTCATCCTTTGCGATGAAATATATTTCCTCATAAACAATTGATTTTACCAACTATGGTTGAGCATATGTAAGAACACTTATACAAGTAATTGATATATGGGTCACTTAGTCTGAGAATATCTTACTCACCCAATCTAAAATGGTTAAAAATCAATTTGTAGTTGTGGCTGAACACAATTATCATTGGTTTGTGTGTTTAATGATATATACAATGACGATTTATCTATATATATTCTTCTATGAACTCCAATAACTTCACAATAACATAAAAAATTTACTATGGTAGCTTCTGGTAGGACTCGTGGGATGAAATAAAATGAATGGAACACACTTAGCTTATCAAATCAACTCTCGTATCACCCCTCTTTCCCATGAACACAATTATACCTATACTGTTATTTAAAAATTCATAGGGTGAACATGCTAAAAAATATTAAGGGAAGATAAAAGCACCATTAATGGTGTGGGAAGTATAAGTAAACTCGTCAGGGATATTGATGTTGGCTGGCAGCGGAGCTATGTTTATATGATACCAAGGAACTATTTTTGAGGATATGGATGCTCGCTAGTGGTGAATAAATGTAGGGAATAGAGAGACGATGAACACACTTATGTATGCTCCTACGTCTAAATAAAATATCAACACCCACCATTAAGTAGGAGCTAAGAAAAGTACTCTTGTATGTAAAATTTACTTCATATATTGTCTCATTGAAAAGGATATGTTAGAAAAATTTGCATGGAACAATGTCATATCTTTTGAGGATTTGACATTTATGTGGTACCCACAATTATAATCATGCTTAATATTACAATACTATGGGTTAATCTTACAATCATATGTGAAGATAAAGCCCTAAATATTTAATGACATAGATAATCAGTTCTTCTAGTATGTCGCCAATTATTATAGCCACAACAAGCACCCCATTTCTTTTGGCCCTAAGATGCAAAAATGAATGGGTCCCCTGCCAATTTTTATATTCAAATACCTAACCTACCTACAATTCATCCTCACTTATTCTTCCTTGATCTACATATATGGGCTATTGGAGAGAACTAATATTTGAGAAACTCATCTTAAACTCTACATTATTGAGCCCTTTGAGAGACTTTAGTCTTCAAACATGTATATGATCAAACGATGTTTTAGTATAGGTCACAAAGAAGAAAACAAACATAGAAATGGTTGAAATTTCAATTCTCATGCAAATGTCATGGGTGGTCACAAAATGGGATAACTCTCACTCTCGAACAAAATGAAACAACGAAATTTTGGTATAAGGCCCATACCTTCTCACAACTAACAAGGTTTTGAAAAATTGTAGCCACATGAAAAATCATAATGCGAAAGATTTCAAGCCTTTGAAATATCATGATAGATGGGAACTTATATGATTAACTATCCTACTATAAAGTGCATGTAAAAGGCTCTATAAAGGCATGGAAAATTGTGAACGGCCCAAAAGAGTTTGATAAAAGTTTCCAAAAGGTTAAAAGGGGAAAAGAGAATATAAATATACAAGGTAAAAGTGAAGGGAGTAAGTCTTTTTTACACTAAATTTCACATGTTTATACATTGTCACGCAACAAAAGTTTCAAATCCACTTGTCATATTCACCTATCAAGGTAGAAATAGGCTCCACCTCACCTCAAGCTTCAATCACTCATCAACATATAGCCAAGTACACCATGTTGGTTACATTTCCACATAATGATTTGGCATTTCTTTTTGGTTATCCTAAGATAAATTGATTTTTTTAATTTTGAAATACCATAATGTCCCTCTTCTATTTCTTAACCTTTTCCCAATATTTTCACACCCATATCTACTCATCTCACTATGTCTTAGCATTGATATTAGCTGAAATGGTAGGATTTTAACCACTTCATCAAATATTGAACCTAGTGGCATGAGGAAATAAAACTCCATATGAATGGTGCCCATACCCTATTTTTTTTCTACCCAATGCTTGGTTCTTTTTCCTTATCACACATTTGACTTGGTACTATTTTATTCCATTCTTGGTATTTTCCCTATCTTATCCAATCTTAGCCAATCGTAGAAACATTATCGACCTTCTTTCAAAATGGAGAAATTGATTGTTCAAGAAATGAATGAAACCACACCGATATTGGCATTGATGAATAAATCCACAAGTGTATTAAGGTCAAAGGTATTATTTAATACCCTTGCAGATATGGGTGGGGTGATTTCTTGTTTTGAAAATAGTATTTCACAAAGGTATTATTTAATACCCTTGCAGATATGGGTGGGGTGATTCCTTGTTTTGAAAATAGTTTTGACAATGGTATTATAGAAACTCCATTTCCATAAGACCCTTTGTATATCTTACAATATGGATGGTAGAAAAATAGAGTAGAGATCTCCAAGTCCTCTTATAAGACATATATTCTCAATATATCCCTATGAATGTTTTTCTTGAGGAAGCCAATAATGAAATGGACATAGACACTATATTATTGTTTTCCCTAAACATTTTAATGTTGATCTGGATTATTTTCGGCACAAAATGAAAGAGAAGATATAAACAAGAAATAAACAGAGATATTGCGAGAGATCCAATAATATAATAGAGATACATCATATATATAACAAGAGGAACAAATATATAGTACCACACAATTTCTATTAATGAGTTAAATGTACAAAATTGTAAAACTACAGAGTGAAAGACTCGCTATAATGGTGGCATCTTATCTCTGAGAAGAGATGTGATGGATATGCTCATTCGCAAGAAGATGGTTAGTAAAAGGAGGCTCCAAAGGTATTTAAAAAAAAATAAAAAAATCCAAAACCCTAACCCCGGAAGATGAGAATCCAACAGTTTTGTGGACCCCATTTTGGGTAGTTTGGTGTATCAACTTCCTGGGGTGAAATTTTGGCATACCATCTCTGCTTTGGGAACACAATAGCTTGTTGGAAAGGTATTGATGGGGAGATTCATTTCTGGGGATAAATCAAATCCCTCAACTATGATTGAGGTGCTCTATCATGAACTAACTTATTTTAGGCCCTCAAAATGGCCTCAGAAGTTTAGGAACTGAAAAACTGTTAAAAATAGTAAATTGCCAGAAGATTGTTTTGAGCTAGTTGGCATAGGTGGGTGGCCACCAATATCCACCTAAATCAATCCTTCCTCATTAGGAATCAATGGTATCTAGTTCCTTGATTTCTCGGGGGAGAGAGGGAAGCGTTTGTTGAATCTGAACCTTGGTGATATCCTTTCCTTGCTGGAGAAGTTGAGTTGCTTGACTTGTGGAAGGTTGTCGAGAACCTGATGTTGGAAGGGTTGGACCTTTGTAATTAGTCTACCTATATGAGATGACTATGTGTAGAAGGAATATTTTCTCTTTTCTTCAATCTTGTCGACCTGCTTCTATTGAATAGAAGGTGCTTGGACTGAGGATGCAATGGTTGTAGTGTCCTTTTGTTTATCTTTTGAATAGATTGTGAAGAAGCTGAATTTTGTACTATGAAATACTACCTTGCGACACTATTTAGGTGGGACAATAGTTGGAACTACCTCTAGTATCCTGTAGAGATGACCCCCCAAAGTAATGTAATGACATTATGGGGTCGAGACTCATAAATAACATGGAGCTTTCACATATATGGCTGGCCCAAATGAACATCGCAAACATCCAATGACGAAACATCACATAATACCTCATTCTTGAAGGGTTGGATGTCGTATGACAAAAAAAACTAGTGGCTGACATGGAGATATCATCCCTACTGAAGACACCTAATGTTGTATGGTTGCGGGTGTAGTGTTGTCGACAATAACAATTGTTTGACGACCTGTGCTAAGATGAGGTTCTTATGGATTCTCCTATCAAAATTGAAATGTAACAGGGTCCCCTTCACCCACATATTGGAACGGAAGAGGTGCTCCCCCTCTTTAGGATCTGTTGGTCCTTCTGGTTGAATTGTTTCGATCATGACAATATCAGTGGGGTTTGCATTGATGATATACCTTCTCCCATTATTTTATGAATAAAATTTAGAATATGGGTTCAGCTCTTTCTCTTTGATCTCAACCACCAATGAATTTTTTGAGTGACATTGATCGGTGTTCTGCTAGGGGATTTTGTGGAAATCACACCACTTTCCAGTGGCATTCTTCATCTTTCCCTTACCCTTTTTTTCCTGTGGCTTGGACTGGTTTTTGGGATTCTATTTGTTAGGGCTATCTTTATCATGCTTTGATTGCTACAGATTTGCAGACCCAAACTCTAGTTTGTTCTGGTACCTAAATTTCTACTCGATTTTGACAACATATCGATAGGAAGATCCTAGCGATGAGATGTCCAGAAACTTCATTTTAGCTTGGATGTACCTATGTAGAGCTCCACAGTATTTTAGAACCAAATGTCGCTCAAAATATTTGATACTCAACTTAGTGTGCAAGGTATGGAAGGCATTGGTGAAATATGGCACTACTTGGCCCCTCTCTTGATGTAGTCTGGTCCATCTCATGTACTGGTCGTCATAGTTACCAATAGAGTAATATTATTCCTTGACTGCATCCATCAAAAAATCCCAAGTGGGATCAACCCCATATATTCTAGACTCCTCTGTGGAAATTTTCTCCCAGTGGGTTTCCCACTAATGTTTGACATGGGGGAGAGCCATAAGGAGTGAGAAGGTGATATTTTCCCTGTTGGAAAAATTGTGAACAAAGAAATAACCTTCTAGGATATTTAACCATTTTTCGAGGGAATGCACATCTATTTGACCTTCAAATATGAGAATATAAAAATTAACTTATACCATGAAAGGAGAGGTAGGCTCCAAAGTGGCCACTTGATGAAAACACACCTATTGTTATCAGTAAACATTGAATGATGTGGGAAAAATATCCATCATTTCAACCCTCTATGGCATGAGAGCTTGCTCAAGAAACAAATTAATAGAATCTTATGCTCCATAATTTTTATTTTCTTCCACCATGGAGGGTTTCTTGGGCATGTGATAACGATTTTCCTCAAGAGAGACAAGATATAGACCCAACTTTCTATACTTGTACCTCATTGGGGACGTGAACTGAAAATGATTAAGAGCATCCTGCTCTGATATCGCTGGCTCAGATTATTTTCGGCACAAAATGATAGTGGAGATATAATCAATAAGTACACAAAGATATTGTGTGAGAGACAATAATATAATAGAGATATATCATATGTTGGCGCAAAGTTGATCAGACCAGAGTCCTTCTCAGGTTACCAACAAAAGGTACCGATTAGTCTAGAATGTTGGCATTTTCATCTTCTCCATAGAGAACAAGTCTCACCTGATGTGCAACCAAGACAAGAAGATATGGAAGGGTAAGGAGAATATTTAGGTATATCTCCAAAATCTTCAAGATTCACCATAGTTTTGTACAAGATGAACTAATAAAGATCATATTTGAACCTATTCACAACTAATAGTAAAGAAAACAGATTTTCGACGATATTTGCAAACAGTTATGACATATTGATCTTATTAGACATGAAGAAGTAAAGTAAAACTGACAATTCATAACCATAGATAGAGAATTGCATAGAATATTTCAAAATTTTAGGTCCTTCCATATATTATAATAAAAAGGTTTCTCATATTCAATTCAAAAGATACAACCATTACTTTATTACAATCTTTCCTATCTCCGAACTCATTCCTCGGAGATTTATCTACCCTTTCCCAAAAATGGATGTTAATTAAAATAAAAAAACCTACATGGAGTGAATCAGAATCTCGTCTACACCAACAATAAAAATAACAACAACATCAAAAACCTTTACACTCATGTACATCTGATATATATAAGTTAATTGGGATTTCCTCATTTGATACTTCGTATGCTTTCTTGTTCTTGTTTTTTTGTAACTTCTTTCACCTTGTTGGTGTTTAAATGCCCTTCTTTTCAATCATTTTTTGTTTCCTCTCTTGATCTATTGTCCATATCCTTTGCGGCTTGTGAAACTTGTGTTTGAACAAAATTGGGACTGTAGTCTTCCTTGCACAACTTCTAATAAAAAACGAAGGGCCCAACAGGGTCCGACCACAATACTTGACTCACCCTCGAGTCAAGTCCTTGGCTCTTCTGTGGATTCTGGGAGTTCTTGTTTCTTTCCTTTATCCTCTGTCTCTTCTTTACCTCCATCTTATGCTTCTGCTCTTTCCTTTTCTGCCTCTTCAAACAAAGGGCCCAACTCTATGAGTATGAAATCTTTCATACAGATTGGGTTCTTCGTTTTTCTTCCAATGTTTACTAGGACCTTGAAATCCTTTTGATACTTCTTTTCCTTTGAGCGATAATCTAGTAAGTTGATGGATATCCTCGGCATTAATTGGGTACTCTCTATCCATCCATAGGCTCCTATCATGTACCCTACTGATGAGGAACTTGGTACATCTCGCAACCTCACATGTAGTGTTGAAAATTGGCAAGTCCCAAAGATTCATAATGGTGGAGTGGAAAAGGTTGATGAACTTTGACTTCGGCACAAACTTCATCCCTCCCAAATCATATGGAGCCACACTCCAGAACACATCAATGTTCAATTATGGAAACATGACCTGGTCTTTCAAGTCGAGGTCGAGGATTTTGACTTGTTCGACTTTCCCTTTGAGATCTCCCATGATCTTGACCCAAGGATCACTTGTCTCATCTGACACTACGTCCTTGGAAACTGAAATCCTATTTTCTATAGATATCAATATAGTGAATCTGGACAATCGACATACTTTGACGGGCTAACTAGGATTAGGGATCGCGATTGAGGGTCGAGGGATTGCAAAGGAATGAGAAAAAATCAGAATTTGGAAGGCACTAAGTTAGCTCTGGGAAACAATATGTCTTACACCAAGTTCACACAATATTATACTCGGGCTTAGATGGAAAGTTCTGTAATAATTGCTAAGGCCATTCATCATTAACCCTATAGACGCAACTTGGAGTTGAGTTGTCCGACAAGAATGTTTAACGGGGTAAATCTATCAGGTGAATATGGCATTTATTGAGCAAGTTGGATAGTGATGTGGCTGACTTCAGGCCTTACCATTTGAATGGATGAGAATCCTGGCATGAATACCAATGGAATCCTTGCGTATCGTGACTTTATGGTTTAACATAGTTTAGATGGGTTATTGTAGTGGTCATAAATGATATGAATGGATTGGGTTTGCATGGCACATGGAATAGGATTGCATCTGGATTCACTCTCCCTCCGACCACAAAGAGGTCCTCATCACATTGAATGACTATCATTATTAAATGCATGGCTCTTATGATCCTACACTGTTGAGTAAGCAGTTCTACACCAAAGAAACACTTGGATGGAAAATTGAAACACATGTCATGGTGCAACAATGCACACTCCGACTTTATTAACTGATTAAAAGAAAACCAAAAAAATTTCATAAATTCAAATCTAATTACTATACATGCTCCTTTGTACTAGAGCAACTGTCCTCTAGCTCAGTTATGAGAAATATAGGGTTTCGGGCGAGCGCCATTCACCCATATTGGCCGAAGTATACCATACAGTTGCGCAATTCTAACTACTCCTAAGGGTCGGATCTCCACAACTATAAATGGTCCCAACCAATGCATGCGCAAATTGCCTAGATGTTTCTAGTATCGACTGTCATAAAGTAGAACCTTATATCCTTGCACAAATGTTTTAGTCTTAATGTGCCTGTCATGCCAAGATTTTTGCCTTTCTTTCTCAACTAATTGATGAAAGTGTTCTAAAAACCCGGTCTCATCAAGTTGTTGCAAATCCATGAACCTCTGTGCAACTGATTCATCCTATGACTTGTGTGTAATTTGTGCAATATATAGGCTCAGGGTAATGAACTCTACATGTACCAAAACCTCTTTCCCATAGACTAGCTGAAATGGAGTATACTTGTGAAGTTTCTTTGTGGTTTTCCTTTAATCCCATAAAATTTTTGGGACTCTGTCATCCCAATCTTCCTTTTTTGTGAAACAAACCTTTGTTAATCCTCTCTTGAGAGTCTTGTTAAATGCCTCTAGTGTGCCATTGGATTGTGGATGGTAAGGGATACTTTTATGATTTTTTATTAAGAATTTTTTTGTAAGATTCACTATTGTACTAATGATAAAATGACCACCTTGATCACTGGTCAGACTCCTAGGGAATCCAAACCAAGTGATAATGATTTCAAAAATAAACCCAACAACAATATCGGTCGAGTAATCCTGAAGCGTTGTTGCCTCAGCCCATCATGTAAAGTAATCAATTGCGGTAATAATATACCTATCCTTTGAGTACTTAGTCATGGAGTTGATAGGCCCAATAAAGTCAACCGACCATTTCTCAAATTCTTACATAGCTCGAGTAGATGAAGAGGCAATTCATCTCATCTCGATGGCTTAGCTACCCTATGGAAGACATCATAAGGTCTATCATATTCCTTCGCATATTTGAAGAGTGTGTCCCACCATAATCCATCTTGGAGGAATTTCTACACAGTGGCCTTTCCTCCAACATTGCCTCCCACAACTCCACTGTGGCATTCCCACAATATGTTTTGTCTTTCATGGTCTAAAACACACCTCCCGAGGACACTATATAGGGCCAACTTATACAATTGACCTGCTATCAATTGATAGTCCGTTGCTCAAACCACCATATGGAGTTTCTGAGTTGCAGAGTACATTTCTGGGAAGGCCCCTGTACTCAATAAGACTGCTATATCTTCCAAGTATTTTGGTATGGCCTTTTCTGAGTTGCAGAGTACATTTCTGGGAAGGCCCCTGTACTCAATAAGACTGCTATATATTCCAAGTATTTTGGTATGGCCTCAACCCGAAATAGGTCTACGTCTGGGAGTTGATCATCAACTTCTTTGCCACTTTCTCCTGACTCTAATATGGATAGGTGATCAAGGCCCACATTCCATCTTCCAGATTTGATAATCATCTCAAATGAAAATTCTTGAAACAATAACAACCATCGAAAAATTCTTCCTTCCAAGAGAGGCTTGTTAACTAGATACTTTAACGTAGAATGATTAGTAAATAATTTAAAATGAGAGCCTAACATGTAATGTTTAAACTTCTGTAGAGAATAAATCATAACCAAACCCTCCCTTTCTATGGTTTTATAGTTGTTCTCATCTTGTGACAACTTCCTTCTAGCAAAGTAGATGGGATGATCCATGGCTCCATCTCCTGGTTTTGCTAATATGGCTCCCAAGGAAATACCTGATGCATCCACGTGCACATGAAATTCATTTTCCCAATTCGTAAATATAAAAATAGGTGTTGTGATAATATTTTCCTTCAGGATGTCGAACTCTTTATCAGACTCTAGTGTCCACTAGAACACTTATGACTTCTTTAGTATATTTTCCAGGGGTGCAATAATGTTTTCATATCTTCTCATAAACTTGTGATAGTACCCTGTGTGCCCCAGCATGGACTAAAATTTTTTAGTGCTTGTAGGTGGTGTCATGTTCACAATGATCTCAAATTTGGCTGGGTCTACCAATACTCCTTCTCGACATACAATGTGGCCTAACATGTTCCCATGTGGCACACAAAAGATACACTTTACGAGGTTCAAATATATCTGCAATTCCCTACACCTATCAAACATCAGACATAGTAGCGCTACATGTTCTTAGAGCAGACTATACATCATCCAATCATTCATATAACTTCTATAAATTTGTGAATGCATTATTGGAAGGATGCTATTACAATCTAGTAAAAAACTGAAGGGGCATTCTTTAGGTCGAATGGCATCACATTGTATGCAAATGACCCCCATTTTTTTATAAATGTGGTCTTACTTTTGTCTTCTTCGACAATTCTCACTTGATACCCCAGAAATCCGTCTGTAAATGAGTAAGATTCTTTCCCCGCAACCTGTTCTAGAACCGCATTAGTAAAAGGTGTTGGAAAAGGGTCATGCACACATGTAGAGTTGAGGCTTCTGTAGTCTACACATACCCTAATTTCCTTTGTACCATTCTTGTTTTGGATGACTATGGGGCTAACCCATTCTTCTTCTTCAAATGGAAAAATAAGTCCACCCTCAAGCATCTTGTCTATTTCCCTCTTAACCTTATCTTTCACCCTGGATTTAAGATAATATGGTCTACACCTTACAGGTTTTGATCCTGGTTTTAGTTCAATTTTCATCTCTCCCATAGCTCCTTTAAACCCTTTTAGATATGATAATGTCTTTGGGAATAAGTCCTCAAACTCCCGCAACAGGATATCTATTTGTTGGCTAGTTTTCTCATCCCATTAATCTCCTACCATAGCTATCTTAGGTTGCTCTGTAGTTCCTATATTAAATTTTTGCAGCTTCAATGGATAATTATAAGAACTATGAGTCTGGTTGGGTATGGTGTTCTAGATTTCTCTTCTTCCTTCTATTTCCTTAATGGATAGTTTTATCAGTTCTTCCAAATTATCCAGATTTTCCAAATCCTTATCAATCTTATAGCATTCTATAGCTATCTTGTTTGTGTCTTGGAAAAGGTTATACTGAAGCATTTGAATATTCTTTGCACATACAACTAGGTCTGATTTCCATTCACCAGTATCGGTAAAAAGGAATTTTTTAATTCTTTCTAGGACTATCTTAAGCTCAGGGTACTTACATGTAAAAGAAAAGTCCTTGAAAAATTGGTCTGCTATCATTTTCTAGTTCTTGGTCTTCATTCTGGTCTTTTCATGGATGTACCAAGATTTCAGAATCAGACCTAGCGAATGAGGAAATACTTGAACCCACAAGTGAGATGGTATCTCTGCAACTTTCCACCGTCTCAGACATTATTAAATATGTGTTTTAGGATCATACTGTCCATTGAAAAATTAGGAAACTTGGAAATCCATCTGCATCTATGATTTCAGCTTCTCCTTATCTTGAAATATATATCAGATAGCTTTCTTCACATCCTCCCAGTTATTAATCAGGGCTTTGTGACTATCCCACCATCTAGCAGGGGTGTCCTTGAGGGATAATTCCATAACTAAAATATTTTGATGCTCCGTTATCTTATCTTCCATGCTAACCAAAAAACTGTCAAGTTTTGAGGTACCATCGTATATCGGATGTTCTCTGACCTCGGATCCAACCCATCTAGTTTCTATGAAAGTTGTGCATCTTCTTGAAAATATTTCATATGATCCTTGCTTCCAACTATCAAATTCTAGTTATGAATATTCGTTTGTCGATTGTATGCTCCTCCAACTTATTGATCCATTCGCAATAGGATTTATGTAGTCTTTTATTTTTCTTTCTGTTACAACGTATAATTGATCCAAGTCTTCTCCTTCCATATTGTTTTCCATTGGCTCTGTATATCGAGGGCCTAAATAGAGATCCAAGGGTTGAACTAATTTTATTCCTTCTTCTTCGAATGCCATAGTATATCTTTTTAGGTCAATCACCGCATAGTTATCATAAGCCCAATCAATACCAAGAAGTGCAGGATAGGGGTTCTTATCCCCCATGATTTTTATCACCTCAAAATCAACTACAATTTTTATTATCGCAACATATATCTCCACGTTCTCCATCCTTCCTATTGGGAAAATGAATTATTGATTGGCCATTCTCAATTGGATTGGGGAATATATCAATTGTGGTTTCCCTAAAGATTCCTTAGTATTTTTATGAAATATGTTAACATCAAACCCTAGATATAACATAACATCCTTAATCTCAAACTCATATATTTGGGCTTCTATTCTAAACTCTTTTCCAGACCGTATTTTCCTTCTTTGCACTCTATGAGTATTATTCTTAGGGGGATTAGTCCTTATTCTAGTTTTTGGAGATTCCTCAATTCCTAGGACTAGGTACATGGCATTGTACAAATTTTCTGTCAGCTAGCCATTCCCAATAATATCAGAAAATAAATGAAACCAAAGGTCAACTGCGTTTTTTGACTGCTCAGGTTTTCTTATCAGGACTATGGGATTTCGGGGTGCAGGGGTGAAGC
>JZKD02S1787167.1:14965-38674 GCA_000966675.3 Picea glauca
GGGCATGGATACTCTGGAATACTTATATTTCATTTTAAAATAATATCTTATGTTTCAGAGGGTCATACCTATCCTCCTTAGGCATTTCTTTCTGTATCTGTGGTGGATTATCAACATCTGCAATATTCCTTGTTCCTCCTCGAGTAACGATATAAGGTTGGGTAGTTTTCCTTTGTTGGTTCTCTTTATCTAGGAGCTTATAATATTATATCCTCTTTGATGTACCTGATCTTCCCATTTGGTAATTATCTCTAGGTAGTGTTCAGTTGCAGGCCCATTGGTTCTGTAGTGAGAGCACCATGGCCACCTTGGATGAGGAAAATCCCTAGCCATGTGACCTTTCTCATCACAGTTGTAGGATATACTTGGTCCTCTTCCCCTAGTTATTTTTCCTCTGATTCTCCTCTAGCTCCACCTCCTCGACCTCTTCCCGGTCCTTGAGGGCTTTCATTCACTCGGAATGATGTTTGATCCATCATGTCTACGAGTGCATCTAGTGCTCTACACTGATTGGTAGCATATGTGGTAGATGTGCAAAAATCACAATGTGTAGTATTTGGTACTCTTGAATATTTATGAATAATATGGCACTACCTTGGCCAATGCCCATGAATTCAGAAGATCTCGCAGTACTCAACTGTCGATGATGCTTGATTACCTGGAAAAGCATGATACATTGTTGGGGTATGGAATGGTAAATTCGCAGATACTTGTGCAACTCCTCCCGTGGGTCCTAGTGAGGGTCCCATTGTATTCTGAAGAGGTCTCATTCCCATCATGCATGGACATTAGTTTGTCATATGTCCCTCTATGTAGTATCTAGTACACCAGATTTGTAGTCGTCTTGTTATGGGTATCATCAATTCGTAAATCTTCTCTATAAGTGCCGATATTTTTCCTTATAGTTGCGCCAAATTTTCCTCTGTTGGGGTTATGGTCACTCTCAGGCTCCTCATATATCCTTCCATGGCTTCAATCTTAATTGATTGTTCCAAGGAATCTGTCAAAGTGGTTATCCTCTATTGCATTAACAAAATTCATGTCAGGGGTAGAAATCCCTAGATATACCATTCTCTTTGATGATCCTCATGAATTGGATGTCCTAGCCTCCCTATAGCATCTTTAAAATTTTGACTATATTCCCAGTCCGATTCACCTTCCCTCTATTGAATTTCGTGTAACTCTGAAAGAGCTTGTTTTTCAGATTGAGGTGGCTTAAAATCCATTATGAATTTTATCTGTACTTGGCCAAGTGTGAACGCTTGTCCTTGTGCTCCTTGAACTCCTGGATCAATATCTTTCATGTACCATTTGAGAGCAGTACCTCTCAAGGTACTCTGGAATTATACCAATTTATTGTGTCTAGAGTCCCTCTAGACCTCCAGATTGCTTCACATAAGAACCAATGTTGCTCAACATCCTCATCTCCTTTACCCCATAATTTTTGGTATCGAGCGATCGAACCTCCCACATTACCATCCACTATTGATCTTACTACTCCTATCAAGATAAAACCTAACAATCTTGGTTGAGATCTACCATGGGATCCCAATATTCTCCTAGTATTCGTTCTTACTAGTTGTGACTGACTAACTAACTATACTGAAACAACAATAGCATAATAAGGTAGTATAGAATTTACCACTTGTATAGAAGAAACTTGGGGTACGGGTGATTCGGGTTGGTTCCACTAGCTTTGGGGTGGGTTTCTTTGATCTGGGGGGTTCTGTTCTCATCCTCTAGAGCGGTCTCTTTAGCAAGATTCCTGATATTTCCTGTTATCGGGGTTGAATCTTCTCTTTCTTCTACAAGATTCATTTCAACTTCATTTTCCCATGCTTCTACACCTTCCTCTTCTTGTCCACCCTCTTGGGGTCTTCTTTCTTTCCACGCTTCTCTCTCACTTAATATTTGACTGGATAGTCTTTCCTGTCTTCTCATCTTTCGCAACTCTTCTTTTTCCTTCCTCGACTTCTCCTAGCCTGAATTCTTTCCACAACTTCTCAGACTGTTTCACTGCTTTCCTTATCTTACCATGCCACTATTTATCAACTATGGCGGCTCTTTTCAAGGCTCGCTCGTCTCTTGAGTCCATTTCTTGTTTCTTCCCCCATTTTTCAAAGAAACCTCTCCCCTATCTTAGGCCATGATTCCACCCCAAGCGAGGGTATTTAGGTTTCCATATCAGTCGGGGAAATATTCAACATCCCCTCCTCCATCAAGAAAACCTTAATCTAGAGGGGGATTTCTCTCAAAAGTCTTGCCCTTGCATCTTTCTTGAAATCCGCTTCTGCCTGTGAAAAATATTGATGGTTCTTAGCTGCAAATCAGATAATGTATCCTTCCAGAGCTGTATTGACCCAAAAATCGATCGCTTGCATTACTGAATGATCCAACCGATGAAGCGCTACAATATTTTATGTATACCAAGTACATGTCTTCTTGACTTGTTCTTGGAATTCTAGATCTTCTTGGAGCCTATCTATCCAGTGAAAAAGTTCTTTCGAAAACTTAATCCAGAATATCTCGTACTGGTCACTAGATCTTTCTGAGTAAAAGACAACGTCTGGTGTATCTTTCACAGATTTTCCTCACAGCTCCTCTTCTTTCCATATGAAGGCATCACAATTTCTCTCCCACCACTGGTGAATATCAAATTGGTGAATCTGTGGAAGAATTCTCCCTATAGGTTCCATTTTAGCACAGGTCCCAACAACAGAACCATTTTTTTCATGCAAAGTTGATCAGATCAGGGTCCTTCTCAGGTTACCAACAAAACATATCGAGTAGTCTAGAGCTCTGGAATTTTCATCTTCTCTGGAGAGAATAAGTCTCACTCGAAGTGCAGTGAAGACAAGAATATAGGGAAGGGTAAGGAGAATACTTAGGTAGATCTCCAGAATCTTCAATATTCACCATAGTCTTGCACAAGATGAACTAACAAAGAGAATATATATATATGAACCCATTCATAACTAATAGTAAAGACAACAAATTTGTGACGAAATTTGCAAACAACTATAACATATTTATATTATCAGAGATGAAGAAGTAAAGTAAAACTGACAATTCATAACCATAGACAGATAATTACATAGAATATTTTGAAATTTTAGGTCCTTCCATATATTATCATCAAAATGTTTCTGAGATACAATTCAATAGATACATCCATTACTCTGTTACAATATTTCCTAGCTCCAAAATCATTCCTCATAGATCTATATACCCTTTCCCAAATATGGATGTTAATTACAGTAACATAACCTACATGGAGTGAATCATAATCGCGTCTACACCAACAATACAATAAAAACAACAACAACAACAACAACATCATCATCAACAACAACAACAACAATATCAACAACCTTTACACTCATATACATATCGTATATATAAGCTAATTGGGATTTCCTAGTTTGAAACTTTGAATGCTTTCTTGTTCTTGTTCTGTTGTAACTTCTTTCTCCTTACTGGTGTTGCGCTATCCTTCTTTCCAACCAATTTTTGTTTCCTCTCTTGCTTCGTTGTCCAGCTCCTTTGTGGCTTGCGTAACTTGTGTTTGAACAAAATTGGGAATGTAGTCTTCCTTTCACAACTTATAATAAAAAACGAAGGGCCCAAAATCATATATATGGAAAGCGACACATATATATAGTAATACACAGTTTCATTTAATGAGTGAAATGTACAAAATTGTAAAATGATAGAGTGAAAGACTCACTAGAATGGTGCCATCTTATCTCTGAGAAGATATGTTATGGCTATGCTCATTCACAAGAAGATGGGTATTACAATGAGGCTCCAAATTCATTTTTAACATAGAGAAACTCCAAAACCCTAACCCCAGAAGATTAAAAGACAACAGTTTTGTGGACTCCGTTTTGGGTAGTTTGGTGTATCAACTTCCCGGGGACGTAACTTTGGCATCTGATCTCCATTTTGGGTGAACAATAGCTTGCTGGAAAGGTATCGATGAGGAGATTATTTGGGGGGCTCAATCAAAGCCTTAACAAGTCATTAAGGTTCTCTATCATGAAAACAAAATGTGTTTAGTCCCTCAAAATGGTCTTGGAAGTTTAGGAACTGAAAAACTACTAAAAATAGTAAATTTCCAGAAGATTGTTTTGAGCCAGTTGGCATAGGTGGGTGGTTGCAGATATCCACCTGAATCAACACACCCTCCTGAGTAATTAATTTTCTCCATTGTGTTGAGTTCTCGGGGGAGAGGGGAAATCGTTTGTTGAATCTAAACCTTGGTGACTTTATTTCCTTGTTGGAGAAGTTGGGTTGCTTGGCTTGTGGAAGGTTGTTGAGAACCTGATGTTGGAAGGGTTGGACCTTTGTAATCAGTTTGGATATATGATATGATTCTTTACAGAAGGAATCTTTGCACTTTTATTCAATCTTATCGACCTTCTTCTGCTGAATAGAATGTGCTTGGACTGATGCTACATTGGTTACATTGTCCTTCTATTTACCTTTTGAATAGATTTTGAAGAAGGTAAATTTTGTAGTATGAGATACTACCTTGCGAAACTTTTTAGGTGGTATAGTAGTTGGAACTACCTTTGTTATCCAATAGAAATGAACCCCCAAAGTAAAGATGACACTACGGGATCAAGACTCATAAATAACATGGTGCTTCCACATGTATGGTTGGCCCAAAAGAACATCACAAACATCCAGTAGGGAAACATCACATAATAACTCATCCTTGAAGGGTTGGATGTCATATGAAAATCGACACTACTGGCTGACACAGTGATATTGTCCCTTACGAAGCCACCCGATGTTGTATGGATGTGGGTGTGGTGTTGTCGACAATCCCAAATATTTGACGACCTCTGTTGAGAAGAGGTTCTTCTAGCTTCTTCTTCTATCAACAATGAAATGTAACGGGGTCCCCTTAACCCACATATATGAATGGAATAGGTTTGCCCCCTCTTCAATATATGTTGGTTCTTTTGGTTGAATTGTTGTAGTCACAACAATAGTAGTGGGGTCTGCATCGGTGATCTAAATTCTCCCATTATTTTATAAATCTAGGTTTGTATATTAATCTTTGATCTCGACCACCATTGAATATTTTGAGAAACATTCATCATTGTTGTGCCAAGGGATTTTGTGGAAATCACACCACTTTCCAATGTCATTCTTTATCTTTCCCTTACCCTTCTTTTCCTGCAGCTTGGAATGGTTTTCAAGAGATTGTTTGTTAGGGTCATGTTTATCATGCTTTGGTTGTTATGGACTTGTAGACTTGAACTCCCGTTTTTTCTTGTGCCTAAATTTGTACTCAATTTTGACAAAATAACGATAGGAAGCTCCTAGTGATGAGATGTCTAGAAATTCCATTTCAGTTTGGATGTACCTGTTTAGAGCCCCACGACATTTCAAAACCCAATTCCATTTAGAATATTTGATACTCAGTGTGGTGTACAAGGTATGGAAGCTATTGGTGACCTCTATCGCTACTTGAATCCTCTCTTGACACAGTATGGTCCATCTCATGCACTGGTCGTCATAGTTACCAACATGGTAATATTGTTCCTCGACTACATCAACAACAAATTATCAAATGGGATTGGCCCCATATATTCCAAAATCCTATGTGGAACCTTTGTCCCAGTAAGTTTCCCATGAATGTTTGACATGGGGAAGATCCTTAAGGAGTGCGAAGGTGATCATTTCCCTGTTGAAAAAATTGTGAACAGAGAAATAACCTTCTAGAAAATTTAACCATTTTTCGATGGCATATGCATATATATGACCTTCAAATATGTGAATATAAAAATTAACTTGTACCTTGAAAGGAAATGTTCCTCCAAATTGGTCGCTTGATGAAGACATGCCTATTGTTATTGGAAGGCGTTGAAGGATGTGGGAAAAATTCTCCATCATTGCATCCCTTTGTCGTGTGAGAGGTTGCTCAAGCAACATATTAATAGAATCTTATGCTCTGTCATTTTTATTTTCTTCCACCATGGAGGGTTTCTTGGGAGTGAGAGAGTGATTTTAATCAAGAGATAAAATCTCTAGACCCAACTTTCTATACTCATACCTTGTCGGGGACATGCAATGAAAAATGATCAAGAGAAGCCTTCTTTGATACCACTAATCCGGATTATTTTCGGCATGAAATGAGAGAGGAGATATAATCAATAAATACACATATATATTGTGAGAGACTAAATAACATAATATATATATCATATATATTGTTGAAACATACCTTGAGTTTTTGACCTTGAGGATAAAAAAATTGGATTTTTGAAATCTTCGTATTTTTTGAATTTCCTAAAACAAGGTTTTCCTCACTGATAATTTCAAAATACCTTTAATTATTCATTTTTTGACAAAAAATGATTAAAAAAATATAAACGCATATAAGTTTTCCAATGTTATTCGAAATAACCTTTTAAGAGGACATTGATTTACAACTTATGGAATTTTAATTCACGTCGGAAAATCGGGATTCGGAGTTTTGAATGAACAAATGTTCAACACATATTAAATAGCAAAATCCCGATTCCCGATTTTACGATACATTAATCCTTAATTAAAAACATCAATTACTTAAATAAGATTTAATAAGGGTTTAAACCTTTAGTTAATCTCATCACAAAATTGGGATTCACGGTTTTGTGAAGACAAAGAAACTTGTCATCGTTTTTCCTGATTTCTTGATTTCGCGATACCATTAATCTTTAAGTTATGTTTGGAACTAATCTAATTACAGTTAAACATGATTAAGAATAATAATCATATCAGGATATCGGAGTTCGCGGTTTCACGAACATCAGTTTCATGACATTGGATTTCCCGATTTCCCGATCCCCGATTTTCCGATTTCCGATTTCTTGATCAATTAAATCCCGAAAAAGTTAATATGGATTAATTAAGATAATAATAGGGTTTTAACTAAATAATACATCGCGACTTTGGCGATCGGGGTTCTACGATGACTTATTTTCTTGACATCGAAAGTTCCGAAACCCCGATGAAAGTATTTTCAAACTTAAATTAAGATTAATGCTAATTAATTATTCTTAGAAACAAGGTTTAAAGTAAACTTTTTGATAATTGATTTTTAATGTGACATTATCCAAATTGGAAAGTTTTGAATACACTGTGAAAACTTAAGTATGAACATTAATTGTACATATTCGGTGATATCTTTTGCATTTATTTCATAACAGAGTACAAATCTCGAGGATTTTATGATATATTCAAAATAACTTTGAAACATTTACATTATTTTGAAGCTGAATTCTGCTCTGTTACAGATATTCAAGTGAACACAGAGTTTTTTCCTCTTCTTTGGGGCTCCTCCACCATTGGCAGTTTTGTTTGATTTGGAATCTTATTGCTGAGGTACTGAACACAGAGCTAGTAAACATAGAGCTATGGCGCCCAAAAAGGCTTCAAAGAAAACTGAAGAACAACCGAAAGGTGATATCATTTCAGACACTACTATAGCTGGAGTAGTACACTCTGTTAAATCATGGGCTGCAATTGCAGAAAAAATGGCGGATGAGATTTCATATGCAGACAATGGTATAGACAACCATCTCCAAGACATCGCCGAGACTGGGCTTCATAAGTTTGCAGCACGTCCGAGACTGGTTTCATATACCGACATGGTTGCATGGGCACTAGATAAAGTGGATGTTCCGACCAGAAGTATCCTGAACGAGCAAGGAGTTGTTATCGGCTCATTTAGGCCCGAACACATCCAAGTAATGTATAAGCTCTCGCCCAATTATAAGCACACTTTAAATTCTGAGTTTTTAGCTACATTTCAACAAAAAGAGTGCATTGAAGGTGGTCAAACATACCCCGACATGATAAGAGGATGGGCCAGAGATGAAAACAAATTTAGGGCCGATTTACATGGGATATATGCTACAGCTTCATTAAATGAATATATGGTGTATTTAGCAATGNATAGAGAATTGCATAGAATATTTCAAAATTTTAGGTCCTTCCATATATTATAATAAAAAGGTTTCTCATATTCAATTCAAAAGATACAACCATTACTTTATTACAATCTTTCCTAGCTCCAAACTCATTCCTCGGAGCTTTATCCACCCTTTCCCAAAAATGGATGTTAATTACAATAACAAAACCTACATGGAGTGAATCAGAATCTCGTCTACACCAACAATAAAAATAACAACAACAAAAACAACAACATCAACAACCTTTACACTCATGTACATCTGATATATATAAGTTAATTGGGATTTCCTCATTTGATACTTCAGATGCTTTCTTGTTCTTGTTTTGTTGTAACTTCTTTCACCTTGTTGGTGTTTCACTTCCCTTCTTTTCAATCGTTTTTTGTTTCCTCTCTTGATCCGTTGTCCATATCATTTTTGGCTCGTGAAACTTGTGTTTGAACAAAATTGGGACTGTAGTCTTCCTTGCACAAATTCTAATAAAAAACGAAGGGCCCAACAGGGTCCGACCACAATCCTTGACTCGCCCTCGAGTCAAGTCCTTGGCTCTTCTGTGGCTTCTGGGAGTTCTTGTTTCTTTCCTTTATCCTCTGTCTCTTCTTTTCCTCCATCTTATGCTTCTTCTCTTTCCTTTTCTGCCTCTTCAAAGAAAGGGCCCAACTCTATGAGTGAAATCTTTCATACAGACTGGTTTCTCCGTTTTTCTTCCAATGTTTACTGGGACCTTGAAATCCTTTTGATACTTCTTTTCCTTTGAGCGATAATCTAGTAAGTTGATGGATATCCTCTGCATTAATTGGGTACTCTCTATCCATCCATAGGCTCCTATCATGTACCCTACTGATGAGGAACTTGGTACATCTCACAACCTCACATGTAGTATTGAAAACTGGCAAGTCCCAAAGATTCATAATGGTGGAGTGGAAAAGGTTGATGAACTCTGACTTCGGCACAAACTTCATCCCTCCCAAATCATTTGGAGCCACACTCCATAAGACATCAATGTTCAATTGTGGAAACATGACCTGGTCTGTCAAGTCGAGGTCGAGGAGTTTGACTTGTTCGACTTTCCCTTTGAGATCTCCCACGGGCTAGACCCAAGGATCACTTGGCTCATCCGACATTGCGGCCTTGGAAACTGAACTCCTAGTTCCTGTAGATATTAGTATAGTGAATCTGGACAATCGACATACCTCGGCGGGCTAACTAGGATTATGGATCGCAATTGAGTGTCGAGGGATTGCAAAGGAATGAGAAAAATTCAGAATTCGCAAGGCACTAAGTTAGCTCTGGGAAACAATATGTATTACACCAAGTTCACACAATATTATACTCGGTCTTAGATGGAAAGTTCTGTAATTACTGCTAAGGCCATTCATCATTAACCCTATAGACACAACTTGGAGTTGATTTGTCCGACAAGAATGTTTAACAGGGTAAATCTATCAGGTAAGTATGGAATTTACTGAGCAAGTTGGATAGTGATGTGGCTGACTTTAGACCTTACCATTTGAATGTATGAGAATCCTGGCACGAATACCAATGGAATCCTTGCGTATCGCGACTTTATGGTTTAACATAGTTCAGATGGGTTATTGTAGCGGTCATAAATGCTATGAATGGACTGGGTTTGCATGGCACATGGAATAGGATTGCGTCCGGATTCACTCTCCCTCCGAACACAAAGAGGTCCTTGTCACATTGAATGACTATCATTAATAAATGCATGGCTCTTATGATCCTACACTATTGAGTAAGAAGTTCTACACCAAAGAAACACTTGAATGGAAAATTGAAACACATGTCATGGTGCAACAATGCACACTCTGACTTTATTAACTGATTAAAAGAAAACCAAAAAAATTGCATAAATTCAAATCTAATTACTATACATGCTCCTTTGTACTAGAGCAACTTTCCTTTAGCTCGTTTCTGAGAAATATAGGGTTTCAGGCGAGCGTCATTCACCCATCTTGGTTGAAGTATACCATACACTTGTGCAATTCTAACTACTCCTAAGGGTCGGATCTCTGCAACTATAAATGGTCTGAACCAATGCATGCACAAATTGCCTGGATGTTTCTAGTATCGACTATCATAAAGTAGAACCTTATATCCTTGCACAAATGTTTTAGTCTTAATGTGCCTGTCATGCCAAGATTTCTGCCTTTCTTTCTCAACTGATTGATGAAAGTGTTCTAAAAACTCGGTCTCATCAAGTTGTTGCAAATCCATGAACCTCTGTGCAATTGATTCATCCTCTTACATGTGTGGAATTTGTGTAATATATAGGCTCAGGGTAATGAACTCTACATGTACCACAACCTCTTTCCCATAGACTAGCTGAAATGGAGTATACTTGTGAAGCTTCTTTGTGGTTGTCCTGTAAGCCCATAAAATTGTTGGGACTATGTCATCCCAATCTTCCTTTTTTGTGAAACAAACCTTTGTTAATCCTCTCTTGAGAGTCTTGTTAAATGCCTCTACTGTGCCATTGGATTGTGGATGGTAAGGGATACTTTTATGATTTTTTATTAAGAAATTTTTGGTAAGCTTCACTATTGTACTAATAATAAAATGACCACCTTGATCACTGGTTAGACTCCTAGGGAATCCAAACCAAGTGATAATGCTTTCAAAAATAAACCCGACAACAATATCGGTCGAGTAATCCTGAAGCGTTGTTTCCTCAGCCCATCGTGTAAAGTAATCAGTTGTGGTAATAATATACCTATCCTTTGAGTGCTTAGTCGTGGAGTTGATAGGCCCAATAAATTCAACCGACCATTTCTCAAATGCTTACATAGCTTGAAGTAGATGAAGAGGCAATTCAGCTCGTCTCAATGGCTTAACTACCCTATGACAAACAACATAAGATCTATCATATTCCTTCACATATTTGAAGAGTGTGTCCCACCATAATCCATCTTGGAGGACTTTCTATGCAGTGGCCTTTCCTCCAACGTTGCCTCCCACAACTCCATTGTGGCATTCCCACAGTATGTCTTTTCTTTCATGGTCTAAAACACACCTCCCGAGGATACTATCTAGGGCCAACTTATACAATTGACCCGCTATCAATTGATAGTCCGTTGCTCGAACCACCATATGGAGTTTCTGAGTTGCAGAGTACATTTCTGGGAAGGCCCCTGTACTCAATAAGACTACTATATCTTCCAAGTATTTTGGTATGGCCTCAACCTGAAATAGGTCTACGTCTGGGAGTTGATCATCGACTGCTCTGCCACTTTCTCCTGACTCTAATATGGATAGGTGATCAAGGCCCACATTCCATCTTCCATATTTGATAATCATCTCAAATGAAAATTCTTGAAACAATAACAACCATCAAAAAATTCTTCCTTCCAAGACAGGCTTGTTAACTAGATACTTTAACGCAGAATGATTAGTAAATAATTTAAAATGAGAGCCTAACATGTAATGTTTAAACTTCTATAGAGAATAAATCATAACCAAACCCTC
The DNA here is from genome assembly GCA_000966675.3 of Picea glauca. Taxonomy (NCBI): domain Eukaryota; kingdom Viridiplantae; phylum Streptophyta; class Pinopsida; order Pinales; family Pinaceae; genus Picea; species Picea glauca. Next base: position 26,419 of record JZKD02S1787167.1, read on the forward strand.
CCTTTCTATGGTTTTATAGTTGTTCTCATCTTGTGACAACTTCCTTCTAGCAAATTAGATGGGATGATCCATGGCTCCATCTCCTGGTTGTGCTAATATGGCTCCCAAGGAAATACCTGATGCGTCCACGTGCACATGAAATTCATTTTCCCAATTCGTAAATATAAAAATAGGTGTTGTGATAATCTTTTCCTTAAGGATGTCGAACTTTTTATCACACTCTGGTGTCCACTAGAACACTTCTGACTTCTTTAGTATATTTTCTAGGGGTGCAGTAATGTTTTCATATCTTCTCATAAACTTGTGATAGTACCCTATGTGCCCCAACATGGAGTGTTATTTTTTAGTGCTCGTAGGTGGTGGCATGTTCACAATGATCTCAAATTTGGCTAGGTCTACCAATACTCCTCGACATACTATGTGGCCTAACATGTTCCCATGTGGCACACAAAAGATACACTTTACGAGGTTCAAATATATCTGCAATTCCCTACACCTATCAAACATCAGATGTAGTAGCGTTACATGTTCTTAGAGCAGACTATACATCATCCAATCATTCATATAACTTCTATAAATTTGTGAATGAATTCTCGAAAGGATGCTAATACAATCCAGTAAAAAACTGAAGGGGAATTCTTTAGGTCGAATGGCATCACATTGTATGCAAATGACCCCCATTTTTTATAAATGTGGTCTTCCTTTTGTCTTCTTCGACAATTCTCACTTAGTGATACCCCGAAAATCCATCTGTAAATGAGTAAGATTCTTTCCCCGCAACCTGTTCTAGCACCTTGTTAGTAAAAGGTGTTGGAAAAGGGTCATGCACACAGGCAGAGTTGAGGCTTCTGTAGTCTACACATACCCTAATTTCCTTTGTACCTTTATTGCTTTGGATGACAATGGGGCTAACCTATTCTTCTTCTTCAAATGGAAAAATAAGTCCACCCTCAAGCATCTTGTCTATTTCCCTCTTAACCTTGTCTTTCACCATGGGTTTAAGATAATATGGTCTACACCTTACAGGTTTTGATCCTGGTTTTAGTTCAATTTTCATCTCTCCCATAGCTCCTTTAAACCCTTTTAGATATGATAATTTCTTTGGGAATAAGTTCTCAAACTACCGCAACAGGATATGTATTTCTTGGCTAGTTTGCTCATCCCATTATTCTCCTACCATAGCTATCTTAGGTTGATCTGTAGTTCCTATATTAAATTTTTGCAACTTCAATGGATAATTATAAGAACTATGAGTCTGGTTGGGTATGGTGTTCTGGATTTCTCTGCTTCCTTCTATTTCCTTAATGGATAGTTTTATCAGTTCTTCCAAATTATCCAGATTTTCCCAATCCTTATCAATCTTATAGCATTCTATAGTTGTCTTGTTTGTGTCTTGGCAAAGGTTATATTGAAGCATTTGAATATTCTTTGCACATACAACTATGTCTAATTTCCATTCACTAGTATTGGTAAAAAGGAATTTTTTAATTCTTTCCAGGACTATCTTAAGCTCAGGGTACTTACTTGTAAAAGAGAAGTCCTTGAAAAATTGGTCTTCTATCGTTTTCTAGTTCTTGGTCTTCATTCTGGTGTTTTCATGGATGTACCAAGCTTTCAGAATCAGACCTAGTGAATGAGGAAATACTTGAACCCACAAGTGAGATGGTATCTTCGCAACTTTCCACCGTCTCAGACATTATTCAATATGTGTTTTAGGATCATATTGTCCATTGAACAATTAATAAACTTGGAAATCCGTCTGCATATCTGATTTCAGCTTCTCCTTATCTTGAAATATATATCAGATAGCTTGCTTCGCATCCTCCCGGTTCTTAATCAGGGCTTTGTGACTATCCCACCATCTAGAAGGGGTGTCCTTGAGGGATAATTCCATAAATAAAATATTTTGATCCTCCGTTATCTTATCTTCCATGATAACCAAAAAACTGTCAAGTTTTGAGGTACCATCGTATATTGGATGTCCTCTGACCTTACATCCAACCCATCTAGTTTCAATGAAAGTTGTGCATCTTCTTGAAAATATTTCATATGAAACTTGCTTCCAACTATCAAATTCTAGTTATGAATATTCGTCTGTCGATTGTATGCTCCTCCAACTTATTGATCCATCCACAGTAGGATTTATGTAGTCTTTTATTGTTCTTTCTGTTACAATGTATAATTGATCCAAGTCTTCTCCTTCCATATTGTTTTCCATTGGTTCTATATACCGAGGGCCTAAATAGAGATCCAAGGGTTGAACTAATTTTATTCCTTCTTCTTCGAATGCCATAGTATCTCTTTTTAGGTCAATCACCGCATAGTTATCATAAGCCCAATCGATACCAAGAAGTGCAGGATAAGGTTTCTTATCCCCCATGATTTTGATCACCTCAAAATCAACTACATTTTTTATTCCCACAACATCTATCTCCACATTCTCCATCCTTCCTATTGGGAAAATGAATTATTGATTGGCCATTCTCAATTGGATTGGGGAATATATCAATATTGGTTTCCCTAAAGATTCCCCAGTATTTTTAGGAAATATGTTAACATCAGAACCTAGATATAACATAACATCCTTAATCTCAAACTCATATAGTTGGGCTTCTATTCTAAACTCTTTTCCAGACCGTATTTTCCTTCTTTTCACTCTATGAGTATTCTTCTTAGGGGGATTAGTCCTTATTCTAGTTTTTGGAGATTCCTCAATTCCTAGGACTAGGTACAGGGCATTGCACAAATTTTCTGTCCGCTGGCCATTCCCAATAATATCAGAAAATAAATGAAACCAAAGGTTAATTTCATTTTTTGACTGCTCAGGTTTTCTTATCAGGACTATAGGATTTCCGGGTGTAGGGGTGAAGCAAGAAACTGCACAATATTAGGATAAACAATAGGATGGGGGGGTGGGGTTCCTCCATATCAGGGGCATGGATACTCTGGAATATTTATATTTCATTTTAAAATAATATCTTATGTTTCAGAGGGTCATACCTATCCTCCTTAGGTGTTTCTTTCTGGATCTGTGGAAGATTATCAACATATGCGATATTCCTTGTTCCTCCTCGAGTAACAATATTAAGGTTGAGTATTTTTCCTTTGTTGGCTCTCTTTATCTCTGAGATTATGATATTATATCCTCATTGATGTACCCGATCTTCCCATTTGGTAATTAGCTCTAGGTAGTGTTCAGTTGCAGGCCCATTGGTTCTGCAGTGAGAGCACCATGGCCACCTTGGATGAGAAAAATCCCTATCCATGTGACCTTTCTCATCACAGTTGTAGCATATACTTGGTCCTCTTCCCCTAGTTATTTTTCCTCCGAAGTCTCCTCTAGATCCACCTCCTCGACCTCTTCCCAATCCCTGAGGGATTTCATTCACTCGGAATGATGTTTGAACCATTATGTCTACGAGTGCATTCAGTGCTCTACACTGATTGGTAGCATGTGTGGTAGATGCACAAAAATCACAATGTGTAGCATTTGGTACTCTTGAATATTTATGAATAATATGGCACTACCTTGGCCAATGCCCATGAATTCGGAAGATCTCGCAGTACTCGACTGTTGATGATGCTTGATTACTTGGAAAAGCATGATACGTTGTTGGGGTATGGAATGGTAAATTCGCAGATACTTGTGAAAACCCTCCCATGGGTCCTAGTGAGGGTCCCATCATATTCTGAAGAGGTCCCATTCCCATCATGCATGGACATTAGTTTCTCATATGTCCCTCTATGTAGCATCTAGTACACCAGATTTGTAGTCGTCCTGTTATGGGTATCATCGATTCTTGAATCTTCTCTGTAAGTACCGATATTTTTCCTTATAGTTGCGCCAAATGTTCCTCTGTCAAGTTTATGGTCACTCTCAGGCTCCTCAGATATCCTTCCATGGCTTGAATCTTCATTGATTGTTCCAAGTAATCTGTCAAAGTGGTTATCCACTATTGCATTAACAAAATTCATGTCAGGGGTATAAATCCCTAGATATACCATTCTCTTTGATGATCCTCATGAATTGGATGTCCTATCCTCCCTATATCATCTTTAAACTTTTGACTATATTCCCAGGCTGATTCACCTTCCCTCTATTGAATTTTGCGTAACTCTGAAAGAGATTGTTTTTTAGATTGAGGTAGCTTAAAATCCATTATGAATTTTATCTGTACTTGGCCAAGTTTGAATGCTTGTCCTTGTGCTCCTTGAAATCCTGGATCAATATCTTTCATGTACCATTTGAGAGCAGTGCCTCTCAAGGTACTCTGGAATTCTACCGATTTATTGTGTCTAGAGTCCCTCTGGACCTCCAGATTTCTTCGCATAAGAACCAATGTTGCTCAACATCCTCATCTCCTTTACCCCATAATTTTTGGTATCGAGCGATCGAACCTCCCACATTACCATCCACTGTTGATCTTACTACTCCTATCAAGATAAAACCTAATAGTCTTGGTTGAGATCTACCATGGGATCCCAATATTCTCCTAGTATTCGCGCTTACCAGTTGTGACTGACTAACTAACTATACTGAAACAACAATAGCATAATAAGGTAGTATAGAATTTACCACTTGTATAGAAGACAATTGGGGTATGGGTGATTCGGGTTGGTTCCACTAGCTTTGGGGTGGGTTTCTTTGATCTGGGGGGTCCTGTTCTCATCCTCTAGAGCGGTCTCTTCAGCAAGATTCCTGATATTTCTTGTTATCAGGGTTGAATCTTCTCTTTCTTCTACAACATTCATGTCGACTTCCTTTTCCCATGCTTCTACACCTTCCTCTTCTTGTCCACCCTCTTGGGGACTTTTTTATTTTCGCACTTCTCTCTCTCTTAATATTTGACTGGATAGTCTTTCCTATCTTCTCATCTTTCGCAACTCTTCTTTTTCCTTCCTTGACTTCTCCTAGTCTGAATTCTTTCAACAACTTCTCAGACTGTTTCACTGCTTTCCTTATCTTACCATGCCACTATTTATCATCTATGGTGGCTCTTTTCAAGTCTTGCTCGTCTCTTGAGTCCATTTCTTGTTTCTGCCCCATTTTTCAAAGAAACCTCTCCCCTACCTCAGGCCATGATTCCACCCCAAGCGAGGGTATTTAGGTTTCCATATAAGTCGGGGAAATATTCAACATTCCCTCCTCCATTAAGAAAACCTTAATCCATAGGGGGATTTCTCTCAAAAGTCTTTCCCTTGAATCTTTCTTGAAATATGCTTCTACCTATGAAAAATATTGATGGTTCTCAGCTGCAAATTAGATAATGTATCCTTCTAGGGCCCTATTGACCCAAAAATCGATCGCTCGCATTACTGGACGATCCAACCGATGAAGTGTTGCAATATTTTATGTATCTCAAGTACATGTCTTCTTGACTTGTTCTTGTAATTCTAGAGCTTCTTGGAGCCTATCTATCCAGTGGAAAATTTCTTTTGAAAACTTAATCCATAATATCTCGTACTGGTCACTAGATCTTTCTGAGTAAAAGACAACCTCTTGTGTATCTTTCATATATTTTCCTTGCAACTGCTCTTCTTTCCATATGAAGGCGTCAAAATTTCTCTCCCACCACTGGTGAATATCAGATTGGTGAATCTGTGGAAGAATTCTCCCTATAGGTTCCATTTTAGCATAGGTACTAGCAACAAAACCATTTTTTTCACGCAAAGTTGATCGGAAAAGGGTCCTTCTCAGGTTACCAACAAAAGATATCGAGTAGTCTAGAGCTCTGGAATTTTCATCTTCTCCAGAGAGAATAAGTCTCACCCGAAGTGAAACGAAGACAATAAGATAGAGAAGGGTAAGGATAATACTTAGGTAGATCTCCAAAATCTTCAATATTCACCATAGTCTTGCACAAGATGAACTAACAAAGAGAATATATATATGAACCCATTCATAACTAATAGTAAAGACAACAGAGTTGTGACGAAATTTGCAAAAAACTATAACATATTTATATTATCATACATGAAGAAGTAAAGTAAAACTGACAATTCATAACCATAGACAGATAATTACATAGAATATTTCGAAATTTTAGGTCCCTCCATATATTATCATCAAAATGTTTCTGAGATACAATTCAATTGATACAATCATTACTCTGTTACAATATTTCCTAGCTCCAAAATCATTCCTCAGAGATCTATATACCCTTTCCCAAATATGGATGTTAATTATAGTAACATAACCTACATGGAGTGAATCATAATCGCGTCTACACCAACAATACAATAAAAACAACAACAACAACAACATCATCATCATCATCAACAACAACAACAACAATATCAACAACCTTTACACTCATATACATATCGTATATATAATCTAATTGGGATTTCCTATTTTGACACTTTGAATGCTTTCTTGTTCTTGTTCTGTTGTAACTTCTTTCTCCTTATTGGTGTTGCGCTATCCTTCTTTCCAACCGCTTTTTGTTTCCTCTCTTGCTTCATTGTCCAGCTCCTTTGTGTCTTGCGCAACTTGTGTTTGATCAAAATTGGGACTGTAGTCTTCCTTTCACAACTTCTAATAAAAAATGAAGGGCCCAACATCATATATATAAAAAGAGACACATATATATAGTAATACACAGTTTCGTTTAATGAGTGAAATGTACAAAATTATAAAATGACAGGGTGAAAGACTCACTAGAATGGTGCCATCTTATCTCTGAGAAGATATGTTATGGCTATGCTCATTCACAAGAAGATGGGTATTACAATGAGGATCCAAATTCATTTTTAACATAAAGAAACTCCAAAACCCTAACCCCAGAAGATTAAAAGACAACAGTTTTGTGGACTCCGTTTTGGGAAGTTTGGTGTATCAACTTCCCGAGAACGTAACTTTGGCATACGATCTCCATTTTGGGTGAACAATAGCTTTTTGGAAAGGTATCGATGAGAATATTATTTGGGGGGATCAATCAAAGCCTTAGCAAGTCATTAAGGTTCTCGATCGTGAAAAAAAAATGTGTTTAGTCCCTCAAAATGGTCCTGGAAGTTTAGGAACTGAAAAACTACTAAAAATAGTAAATTGCCAGAAGATTGTTTTGAGCCAGTTGGCATAGGTGGGTGGTTGCAGATATCCACCTGGATCAACACACCCTCCTGAGGAATTAATTTTCTCCATTGTGTTGAGTTCTCGGGGGAGAGGGGAAATCGTTTGTTGAATCTAAACCTTGGTGATTTTCTTTCCTTGTTGGAGAAGTTGGGTTTCTTGGCTTGTGGAAGGTTGTTGAGAACCTTATGTTGTAAGGGTTGGACCTTTGTAATCAATTTGGATATATGATATGATTCTTTACAAAAGGAATCTTTGCACTTTTATTCAATCTTATCGACCTTCTTCTGCTGAATAGAATGTGCTTGTACTGAGGCTACATTGGTTACATTGACCTTGTATTTACCTTTTGAATAGATTTTGAAAAATGTAAATTTTGTAGTATGATATACTACCTTGCGGCACTTTTTAGGTGGGATAGTAGTTGGAACTACCTTTGTTATCCAATAGAAATGAACCCCCAAAGTAAAGATGACACTACGAGATCAAGACTCATAAATAACATGGTGCTTCCACATGTATGGTTGGCCCAAAAAAACATCACAAACATCCAGCAGGGAAACATCACATAATAACTCATCCTTGAAGGGTTCAATGTCGTATGAAAATCAACACTACTAGCTGACACAGTGATATTGTCCCTTGCGAAGCCACCCGATGTTGTATGGATGTGGGTGTGGTGTTGTCGACAATCCAAAATATTTGACGACCTCTGTTGAGATGAGGTTCTTCTGTCTTCTTCTATCAACAATGAAATGTAACAGGGTCCCCTTAAACCACATCAATGAATGGAATAGGTTCTCCCCCTCTTCAATATATGTTGGTTCTTCTGGTTGAATTGTTGCAGTCACAACAATAGTAGTGGGGTCTGCGTCGGTGATCTAAATTCTCCCATTATTTTATGAATCTAGGTTTGTATATTACTCTTTGATTTCGGCCACCATTGAATATTTTGAGAAACATTCATCATTGTTGTGCCAAGGGATTTTGTGGAAATCGCACCACTTTCCAATGTCATTCTTTATCTTTCCCTTACCCTTCTTTTCCTGCAGCTTGGAATGGTTTTCAAGAGATTGTTTGTTAGGGTCATCTTTATCATTCTTTGGTTGTTACGGACTTGCAGACCTGAACTCCCATTTGTTCTTGTGCCTAAATTTGTACTCTATTTTGACAAAATAACAATAGGAAGCTCCTAGTGATGAGATGTCCAGAAATTCCATTTCAGTTTGGATGTACCTGTTTAGAGCCCCACGACATTTCAAAACCTAGTTCCATTTAGAATATTTGATACTCAGTGTGGTGTTCAAGGTATGGAATCTATTGGTGACCTCTGGCTCTACTTGAATCCTCTCTTGACACAGTATGGTCCATCTCATGCACTGGTCGTCATAGTTACCAACATGGTAATATTGTTCCTCAACTACATCAACAACAAATTATCAAGTGGGATTGGCCCCATATATTCCAAAATCCTATGTGGAACCTTTTTCCCAGTAATTTTCCCATGAATGTTTGACATGGGGGAGATCCTTAAGGAGTGCGAAGGTGATCATTTCCCTGTCGAAATATTTGTGAATAGAGAAATAACCTTTTAGAAAATTTAACCATTTTTCGATGGAATCCGCATATATCTGACCTTCAAATATGCAAATATCAAAATTAACTTGTACCTTGAAAGGAAATGTTCCTCCAAACTGGTCGCTTGATGAAGACGTGTCTATTTTTATTGGAAGGTGTTGAAGGATGTGGGAAAAATTCTCCATTATTGCATCCCTCTGTCGTGTGAGAGGTTGCTCAAGCAACATATTAATAGAATCTTATGCTCTGTCATTTTTATTTTCTTCCACCATGGAGGGTTACTTGGGAGTGCAAGAGTGATTTTAATCAAGAGAGAAAATCTCCAGACCCAACTTTCTATACTCATACCTCGTCGGGGACATGCAATGAAAAATGATCAAGAGAAGCCTTCTTCGATACCACTAATCTGGATTATTTTCGGCATGAAATGAGAGAGGAGATATAATCAATAAATACACATATATATTGTGAGAGACTAAATAACATAATATATATATATCATATATATAACAAGAGGCACAGATATATAGTAATACACAATTTCTATTAATGAGTGAAATCTACAAAACTTTAAAATTACATAGTGAAATACTCGCTAGAATGGTGGCAAGTTATCTCTGAGAAGAGATGTGATGGATATTCTCATTCACAAGAAGACAAATATTACAATGAGGATCTAAATTCCTTTTTAACATAAATAAAATCCAAAATTCTAACCCCAAAAGATGAAAAGCCAACATTTTTTTGGATCCCGTTTTTTGTTGTTTGGTGTATCAACTTCCCGGGAGCGTAACTTTGGCATACGATATTCGTTTGGGAAACACAATAGCTCATTGGAAAGGCATCAATGATGAGATTAATTTTTGGGGCTCAATCAAATCCATTAATCATCAATGAGGTACTCGATCGCAAAAAAAAATCATTCAAGCCCTCAAAATGGCCCCAGAAGTTTAGGAATCGAAAAACTTCTAAAAATAGTAAATTTCTAGAAGACTATTTTGAGTCAGTTGGAATAGGTGGGTGGCCACCTATACCCACCTACATCAATCCTACCTCTTTAGGAAGCAATGGTATCCATTATGTTGAGTTCACGTGGGAGAGGGGGAAGCGTTCGCTGAATCAGAACCTTGGTGAGTTGCTTGCCTTGTTGGAGAAGTTGCATTGCTTGGCTTGTGGAAGGTTGTTGAGAACTTGATGTTGGAAGGGTTGGACCTTTATAATCAATATGGATATATGATATGAATTTGTGTAGAGTGAATATTTTTGTTTTTATTTAATCTTGTTGACCTACCTTTGCTGAATAGAAGGTGTTTGGATTGAGGCTTCAATGGTTGTAGTGTCCTTGTGTTTACCTTTTGAATAGATTGTGAAGAAGTTGAATTTTGTAGTATGAGATACTACCTTGCGGCATTGTTTAGGTGGGACAGTAGTTGGAACTACCTCTGGTATCCTATAGAGATTACCCCCCAAAGTAACAATGACACTACGGGGTCGAGACTCATAAATAGCATGGCGCTTCCACATATATGGTTGGCCCAAAAGAACATCACAAACATCCAACGAGGCAACATAAAAAAATACCTCATCCTTGAAGGGATGGATGTTGTATGACAATTGAAACTACTGGCTGACACAAAGATCTCATCCTTTGTGAAGCCACCTGATGTTGTATGGCTGCACATGTGGTGTTGTCGACAATACCAACTATTTGATGACCTCTGTTGAGATGAGGTTCTTCTATCTTCCGCTATCAACAATGAAATGTAATAGGGTCCCCTTCACCCACATATGTGAATGGAAGATGAGCTCCCCCTCTTCAAGATATGTTGTCTCTTCTAGTTTAATTGTTGTGGTCACGACATTAGTAGTGAGGTCTGCGTCAATGACATGTCTTCTCCCATTATTTTCTTAATCAAATTCTAAATCTCGGTTCGACTCTTTCTCTTTGATCTCGGCCACCAATGATTGTTTTGAGTGACATTCATTGATGTTCTGCCATGTCCTTTTATGGAAATTGCACCACTTTCCAGTGTCATTCTTCATCTTTACCTTACAATTATTTTCTTGTGTCTTGGACTGGTTTTCGAGAGGCTATTTGTTAAGGTTGTATTTAACATGATTTGGTTGTTGCAGATTTGCATACCCAAACTCTCATTTTTTCTAATGCCTAAATTTGTGCTCGATTTTGACAAATATCGATAGGCATCTCCGAGTGATGAGATGTCTAGAAACTCTATTTCATTTTGGATGTACTTGTATAGAGCCTCATGGTATTTCATAACAAAATTCCTCTTAGAATATTTGATAACCAACTTGGTGTGCAAGGTATGGAAGGTATTGGTGAACTCTGGCACTACTTGTCCCCTCTCTTGACACAATGTTGTCCATCTCATGTATTGGTCATCATAGTTACCAACAATGTCATATTATTCCTTGACTGCATCCAAAAAAAATCTCAAGTGGGCTCAACCACATATATTCCAAACTACTATGTTGAAATTTTCTCCCAGTAATTTTCCCACCAATGTTTGACATGGGGGAGAACCTTAAGGAGTGCGAAGGTGATCTTTTCCCTATCAAAAAAATTGTGACTAGAGAAATAACCTTCTAGTAGATTTAACCATTTTTTGAGGGCATCCGCATTTATCTAACCTTAAAATACGAGAATATCAAAATTAACTTCTACCTTGAAAGGATATGTTCCTCCAAAGTGGTCGCTTGATGAAGATGATTCTTTTTTTATCGGCAGGTGATGAAGGATGTGTGAAAAATTTCTCCATCATTCGTTCCTCTATCGCGTGAGAGCTTGCTCAAGCAACATATTAATATAATATTATGCTCCGTTGTTTTTATTTTCTTCTGCCAGTGAGGATTTCCTCGGTGTGTGAGAGCGATTTTACTCAAGAGAGATAATCTCTAGACCCAACTTGTTATACTTGGAGCTCGTCGGGGACATGCACTGAAAAACAATCAAGAGAAGCCTGCTCTGATACAACTAATCCATATTATTTTCGGCACGAAAGGAGAGCAGAGATATAATAAAGAAATACACAGAGATATTTTGAGAGATCTAATAATATAACATATATATATATATATAATATAACAAGAGGCACAAATATACAGTAATAAATAATTTCTATTAATGAATGAAATGTACATAACTATAAAATTACAAAGTGAAAGACTCGCTAGAATGGTGGAAACTTATCTTTGAGAAGAGATGTGATGGCTATGCTCATTCATAATAATATTATTATTAAAATGAGGCTCCTAAGGAATTTTTAACATAAATAAAATCCAAAACCCTAACCCCGGAAGATGAAAATCCAACAATTTTGTGGACCCCGTTTTGGGTAGTTTGGTGTATCAACTTCCTAGGGGCGTAACTTTGGCGTATGATCTCCGTTTTGAGAGAATGATAGCTCGTTGGAAAGGTATCTATGAGGATATTCATTTTGGGGTATAAAAAAAATCCATTGGCGGCATTGAGGTGCTCTATCATGAAAAACCCTCATTTAGGCCCTCAAAATGGCCCCAAAAGTTTAGGAACTAAAAAACTGCTAAAAATAGTAAATTGCCAAAAGATTGTTTTGATCCATTTGG
>JZKD02S1787167.1:51614-67523 GCA_000966675.3 Picea glauca
ACAGGTGGTTGTAGCTATAGAAAATTGGGGGTTGTAGCCTCCTTTTGGTTGTAGCCAGAGATTTGGGGAGCTAGAGCTTCCCTCAGGTTGTAAGCTGAGAAACTAAGGGGTTGGAGCCTCCTTCTAGTTGTATCTGAAAAACAAAGGAAGTTGGTGCTTCCAATGAATGTAATTCTTTAAGACATATAAGAAAATGAATTTCGTGGTTTTCTCCCAATTTGGGTTTCCACATAAAACACTGGTGTACTGTGTATGTGTGTGATTGTTTATTTATTACTGCTCATTATTGGATAATAATTCTACATTGATATAACACTTGAAGAAAAAGGATTATAATTACGTTATTACTTATTCACCCACCCTCTCAGTAATCCAACAATGGTTTCTTCATTGTTGGTTTTCTCTTGTGAATAGAGCTTGTTCATGGATGTATTGGAATATTGGAAAGATTCTCTCTAAGAAAAAATTTCTAGGTTTTTCCCAAGATAAATCTTTGTTTCTTCTTGCTCTTGTTTATCTTCTACTTGGATATTTTAGTATATGATTATTGAATGTTAAAAATAGATAAAAATTCTATGGTAAATCTAATGTTAACTAAAGTAATGAAAATATAACATCTTATCCTCCAACTCAGATCCTTTTTGTTGTTCCCGTCAATCAGTCTCCTAACATTACCAATGACTAAGATCCCTATGCCTAATTAGATAATTGATGAATAATACATATCACACCTGATATATGCCTAATTATATAATTGATGACTAATACCTACCTACTGAAGCATTTCCCACAAACTATATTGAAAGTTACTTCAAACTCCTCTGAAATTCAAGGAGAATTTCTCACAAACTCCCCCAAAAGTTCCTTCAAAGTGGTCCTATTTCACACAAAATCCTTTGGTTTTCACTCGAGGAGTTCGTTAAAACTCCTCCAAAACAAACCATAAGATTTCATTCAAACTCCTTCGAAAAAAATTGGAGTTCGTTCAAACTCCAAAACAAATCAGAGCAGTTCCCACTATCTCCTCCAAAACAAATTGGAGTAGTTCCCTCTAATTCCTATGAAAGAAGGACAAAACCCTACAAAATGGTATTTCATATTTTTTCCATAATGTTTGACTCATGTATAAGTTTTATGCTTTATGTATACCGTAGGAAAGATATTTCAGAGATGAAAAACTTCCTAGTTATATGATTTGGGAAACTCTTCACTAATTGTGTACATTGTTTGGGATTAATATATGACACCTTGTTAATATCCCCAGAGAAAATGACACCTCAATCAATGGAAGAGGAACCAGGAACCAAAATTAGGGAATCACATGTGAAATGCCACTTAGTTAATTTTTTAGTTATATGGTTTCAAATGTGTAGTTTTAATAGTGTATTTTGAGGATATTATGTGGTCACTCATCCACTGCATGTTGAATGGTTCCAGGTACCAATGTCAAGAGGAGGTCATACTCAACATCCTCACAACACAATATAAAACCAAGGATAATAGAACATTAAGGATGCCATCAATTATTATAGAAACGAGGAAGAAATGAATGAAATCAAACTGAAATGGCTGAAGAGGGAGTTTGAACCCAACGATGATCGAGTCTCCTAATATATAAGCCATTCATTACGATGGGAGAGGTGCACTATAGCCACGATCTAAGATGGACCAACAGTGCTAAAAGAAAAATTCAAAATGTAACTACCATCTGTGTTCTCTCATCATTACAAAGAGAATAGTGAAAAATATTGGTAAATGAAAGGTCATAGAAGAAGGTGGAAGACCAAAAGTCATGTCAAAATTCAATGAATTTGAGAATTTCACCGAAAGAAAGGTCCTTTTGGCTCTTCAAGAATTGTTCATTTCTAAATTATTTTGGGAATATAGTGTTAACTAAAATTGAGAAGCCATTTCTTAGAGATTTGATGTTCTATTGTTGAAACTGTTAATATTGAGAAGCCCTCAGGGCCAACTCTTGATAGAGAAAAAATCTTGTATGTGTGTTTTCTTTGCTCCGAACTATTTCAAGAGGAATGCATGATTTTCACATGCGCTATAAGGACATATTTGCTAATAGAATTTTTTTATGCAATCAATGTTCCTCTCATAGTACTAATATTATTTCTTATATTATAGGTCTTGAGAATATTAGTTTTTGATGTATGCATAGATATGATTTAGAATTTTTTGGTTATATATGTGTATACATGTTTTTATGACTTTGCACCTTAATGAAAACTATCTGAGTGGGGTCTTAAGAAAATTTTGGTTTCATTACAAGGTAAAATCATGAAGATGGGTAACACTTTTGCTTGTTTTATGACAAAAAAAATTGTTTCTTCACAAGTTCTTCAACTTACGGCATAGAAAAGTATTTTTTTTATTTCGAATTTCACTTTACAGTAAAAACAAAACTTGTGAAGAATTTTTTTATCTTTCCAATGACTATTTTTCAATTTTTTTTTATCAATATTTGATATGTCAATTTCACAATTGTTTAATAGTATGTTCTTTAAACATGAAAGGAATGATAATGATTTATTGTTTTCCAAAACAATGTATCTATTCTTAAACTTATGTTTTTAAGAAATGAAATATACTGGAACAATCTACAAAGACTCTATTTTATTATGACTATTATTTTGAATCTAATGGATTAATATTATAATTTATAGATTTTTTTTAAGTTGAGCAAGAAGAAAACGTTGCATATTTTAAACACATGTTTTTATACACCTTGTATATATCTTAATTTTTACTTAAAAGTAAAATCTAAAAAAATCCTTTTGAAGAGAACAGTTCAAGGATTATGAATATAAATTTTCCATAATTTTCCACGCTGTATTGTTAGAGATATGGATTTTTCATTTCACCAAATCATAATCTCACCTAAAAATATTATGCATTGATTTGTTTATAAAATTAAATAAAATTAGATAAAAACAATGAAAATGAAAACAAGTTATAACCAATGAAAGTAGATTCAAATTTGAAAATGTTGGTATTGATTTTGAAACTAAATTATGAGTATTTGTAGGAGTCCACTACCTCCAAAGATGAAGTAATATGGAGAGAATTTGTAGTTTCCTGCAAACAGTCCCATTTTCAGGTTTTCGGTCGAAGCCTAGTTTTTAACGGAATCCGTTAAAAATAAACGTTTTGGCCGAAAAGTATTTCAACCGAAATATGCTTACCACGGGAAAATAATTCATCCGAAAAACATTGTACACAAATTTTGAGGGTGCCGTTAAATTTGATGTGAAAATTTTCGGCCGAAAAAATTCCTAGCAACATTTTTTCGGCCGAAAAAATTTTGCTAGAAATTTTGGAGACCAGATTGCCATGAAAGTGTCACCCATCTTCATGATTTTACCTTACAACTCATTCACTCCTACATAGGATATGTTATATTATAAGTATATTATATCACTTTCATTCGTTTACATAGCCTTCATCTACATCT
Organism: Picea glauca; assembly: GCA_000966675.3. Classification (NCBI taxonomy): domain Eukaryota; kingdom Viridiplantae; phylum Streptophyta; class Pinopsida; order Pinales; family Pinaceae; genus Picea; species Picea glauca. The sequence goes on from JZKD02S1787167.1 coordinate 55,078, forward strand.
TTCATTTTCAAAACCATCCATCATTCACCTTCATCCGTGGACTTGATTGTAATGGTAAAACCAAAACCAGAAATGTTTGTCAAGACAGAATATGGATGGTTTCCTTATTCCAAATTATGAAAGGTATGATTAGGACTTCCTATCAGGGTTAATCCCTGTTGTTGACAAAGGGTGAGTTTTTCTGCGTCAACAAAAATTGGTGCTAAAAGGAGGGTTAGATGACAATCTTTCCTATGTGGAGTCATTTCACTTAAATTTAACTAGCCCATGGATCCTCTTTGTATATCTATATGGTATGTCCCTTTGAGTCTTCCAATACCAACCAGGGAAATCCTAACCAATATAGTTGATCTCTTGTCGAACTCCAAATTCGATGGTGAAGGGAATGTTTCTACACTTACGCATCTGAATTAGTTTAACATCACTCAACATAGTATTAAGAGTTTTTAGGACAATGAAATTTGTTGATTGTTTATCCTCACATTTGAAGGGAGGATTAAAGACTAGTTTAGGACATTTCTAGGGAAATTGATTCATAGATGGAGACAATTCATGGATAAATTCAATGTTGTTCATGTAGATTATCTTTATGATGAACTCTTTAATAAACTCATGGAAATCCATAGGCCTAGAAACGAGAGTGTGGATTGTTTCCTTCGAAGCATTAGGAGATTTACTGTAGGTTTCCTGAAAGTGACAAACCATCAGACCAAGAAATATTTGATTTTTTTTTTTCTTGTCTTTGTTCCTGAAGGGTGCAATATGGATGATCAAACCATTCCTCATTCACAAGATCTGAATATAACCATGAAGGATAGGGGGTGCATGATCTCTAACCAACACACTAATGTAGCTATGGGGGAATCCTTATAAAAAATATTAAACTCCTTAGCCCCAGAGTGTGAACCATTATTGTCTCCCCTTCAAAAAATCATGAACATACTTTGGTCCGTGATGAATCCCCTATAGAAGAAAGCTTGTCATTTTAAAAATATGAAGATATTCATTCCCTTTGTACAAATATGTTTGATGTTAATCGCTCACATGAACACCAACCTATTTACTATGTAGTGCATCATGTACACTTTTCTTACAAAAGGACATTGAATGATCAATCAAAACAACAAGATTTCCAACCTTTGACCAGTCAAGAAATCATTCTTCATGACAATCCATCTAGGATGCATAAAGTTCTATTCTAATCGCTTTTCCATTTTTGGAACATACTGTATCAAAAATTGATCTTGATAAACCTTTTTTGGATGACTAATTTCTTGTTTCATAATTGAATGTGAATACTAACGTATCATTTTTTGGTCTTACACAATTTTGATTTTTTTTATCCTAAAGCACACATTCTAACAACATAAGATTTAATATATGTAGGGAACAACGAATTTTCAAGTCCCCATGAACAAATATCAGTAGATGAACAACTATTAAATGTACAAAGCACATGAAATGTCGAGTTGATCCAAGAAACATGGTCACCTAAATATGCTCTAGAATTACCTATTAATCCTCAAGTGGATATGCATTCACTTGATATCCAAGAAAAATCATATATCAACTTTCTTCTCAACACTTAGGTTATGTAAAATGTGGGCCCGAGGAGATTTACCTGGACAATGAGGTGCTACAATTTCAACTGAAAATAATATCAAGTGCTCATTCTCTTACTTCAACCCCTGGAATGAATGATGCCACCCACTCTAAGACTCTCCCGCAAACAAGATTACACACAAATTTCATTTATGGGTCTTATCTGGTATGTCTCTCATTTTCGATTTTCTTCCAACATTACTACGGTAATCATTGAAAATTTTATGATGGAGTTGAATCTTGGTTGGAGGACTCCTACATGTCTACATTTCCCATGAATAATAACACTTCCAACTTTAACATGTTTAGTAGATATTTACTTGAATCAATTATTCCTATGCTTCATCCCTCACTACTTCATTATTTTTAATTGGTTTTAAATTAAGATTTGGTTGTTGGTTTGGAGTTACTTGATTGGTTGCACTGGTATTATGATTTTACTTAGCCTTCTTTAAGCTAGTGTAGGATATGTTAGGAACAAGATTAGTGTAGTTCTTTTATTTCCTTTCTGCTACCATAATTTATGTGTTTACCTCCTTTTTTGCTTGTGTAGCATAGATTTTGGTTTGTCTTGATTTCTTCAATAAAGATGACCAACTGTTATTAGTTTAGTTTGTAGTGTGTGATGGCTTGTCTTAGTTTAAATTTATTTTCATCAAAGCTTATTCTTTTCATTTGATGATTTTCATTTTTTGCTTGACTAAAATCTTAGCTTAACCTAGGTTTTTCGTCCATCGTCATGAGGAAACCATGTGCAAAAATTATTTGAGAGGTTCAATTGCAAAATTCACTTGTTTTAGCAGCATTCACTCTTACATTGATATTTGGACAACTTACTATCCTAATTGTAGTGTACCTTTTTACTACCGAGGTTTTCAACCTCTCAGTTACCATTCTATACATGAATTTTACATAATTCGTACAATAATTATACCCACATGCATTTAACACAATTAAACACACTTAATTCTCAGAGTAAAATATATAAGTTACTGCTACAATTAAAAAAGCCACAACATTCAAGAGTAACTCATTTACACAGTGGAAAACATGATACGTAAACAACACAGTCATGCCAAATGTGATAAAAACATAATTCATATACTTATCTTTGAACAGCTGTAGAATTCACCAACCAAGTGCAGGCCTTCCACAAACCTCCCAGACTTAGACCACACTGTTCATCAGCTCAATAGTGGATCACCCCTGAGCTGGGACCGAGCTCCACCCCAGGGCCAGAAATCCTAGGCTCAAGTTGAGATTACAGGGAAGATAACACATACACATCACTAGGAAATAAGCTCTCCCATGAATCTCCCACACTCATTGCCCATAGACCCTCATTCCCCACATGCCTGTTCCACCCCAGGAGAGTGAACCTTGTTTGTCACCTAGACAGTCCTTCGGCTGCCAGTCTCCCTTACCTTGGGTTACAGGAACAAACCAGATCGGAATTCTCTGGGATCTATGGAAGCTACAGGGTTCCTTCCAGGAGTTCTCTTCTCCCTCTGCGCACTCTCTCCACCTGGAGGAGTCGCTCACAGGCCAACAAGCCTCACACAGTCTAGTACTATGTGGTCACAACAATCCTATGGAAACACAGACAAATGCTTCCCAAAACGGTTCAACGGTCACAGGATAATCTCATGGGATGATTTCGGAACAAGGAGTTCACACACCGGCTAGCTCATCATTTCCCCAACAACCAAAAGATTCTTCCACTCGAGTTAAACAAAAGCTTCTCGTTCAGGAAATGATCTCCCGGGTTTTCCTAGAACAGACGCAGACTTACCGCTCGCGACATAGGTGTACCCGGTTTCTTCAGACAAACATAGGCTTAACGGCTTCAGAGATGAATCAGAGTAATCTGGAAGATGGCGTACCCGTTCTACCCTTAGAGGTTCCAGTCAGAATTGAGAGGAGATCCCCCTCACGGCTTACTTCCTCCGTTTTATTTGCATTCACTAGGGTTGACACTTGTCACCCTGGGAACTGCATGCGTACCACAGCGTGCATCCCTTTTGCACGTTCCCTTTCCAAAACTTAGGATAAACAGAAATGCACATGTCTCTTTTTAAAATAATATTAAAATATTATTTCCCAGGCTTAATCCCCCTAGGCTTATCCCCTAGGCTCATCACTCAGCGCCTTTTCCCACCTTTCAGCCCTTAATTCCTTGCCCACTCTGTGGACGCTCAGTCCCCCATCACTCATTCATCGTGGTCGGTCTACACTGGTGGTGTTTATATTTTATTAATTGATCTGCATACATACAGGTACATCAACAGGCTCCTGGGCTTCAACACTTAGGCTCCCTGGCCTATCAAAACACATAAGCCTACAACTTATGCAAAACTTGGCTCACGAGCCTATAGAACACATTTACAATTCTTTGCATATAACATGATCTGTAACGGGGCTCGGCCTTGGGGACACTACAATCCCCCTCCCCTTATTTTTGTACTGTCCTCAGTGCAACTCACATTGTCTCTGTAAGTCTTTCAAAATTTTCAAAAAGATGTGGGTACTCTGGCCGCATTACTTCTTCATTCTCCCATGTTGCGTCCTCAGGACAGTACCAGGTCCACTAGACCTTTACAAACCCTATAGCTCGATTCCGGAGCTGCTTGTTTTTCCTGTCTAGTATGCGCATAGGATGCACTTGCAGGACACCTTCTGGTTCCACCTGAATCACAGTCCAATCGATAACATGATTAGCATCAGGTACATACTTCTTAAGAAGTGAAACATGAAACACATTATGTACAGTCATAGATGTAGGTAATGCAAGCATGTATGTGACTGGCCCGATCCGTTCCAGGATCTCAAATGCCCACAAAATCTTGCTGCCAAATTGGCGCAACTTCCCAATTTCAGGTAACTCTTGTTAGTTTTCACTTTCAGGAAAACATGGTCACCCACTTTGAATTCTTTATGGGTTCTGTCACTATCAGCATAACTTTTCTACATGTCCTGGGCAGCTTTCAAATTCTGTTTGATTTTGATCATCTGATCTTCCATCTCTTTGAGTAGTTTAGGTCCAACTACTACTCTGTCAGCTGGATTATCCCAGCTCACTAGAGTGTTTCACTTTCTTCCATAAAGTGCTTTGAATGGGCTCATCTTCAATGATGCATGGTACCCATTATTGTAAGCGAATTCTACCAAATGCAAGTAGTCTTCCCACCCTGATGGTTTATCCATCACATACATTCTCAGCATGTATTCTATTACTCTGTTTACTCTCTCTGTCTGTCCATCAGACTCGGTATGATACAATGTACTGAAGTTCAGATTCGTTCTGAATCCCTTGAACAGTCCTCTCCAGAAATTCGAAGTGAATTTCGGGTCCCTATTAGACACAATCGTCTTAGGAATTCCATGCAAGCATGCAATTTCTTTTAAAAAGATATCAACAACATCTGATGCTCTATGGGTGGTTTTCAGTGGAATAAAATGGGCAGATTTAGTAATCTTGTCCACCACCACCATGATTGAATCATGCTGCTTGCTTGTTTTGGGCAATCCTGTGATAAAATCCATGCTTACCACATCCCATTTCCACTCAGGAATAGGTAAAGGATGCAACAACCCTGCTGGGTGTCTGTGCTCAGCGTTAACCTTCTGGCATTCCATACATCTGGCGATGTATTCAACAATTTCCTTCTTCATACCTGGCCAAAAATAATGGCTTTTGACTGCTTCCACAGTCTTTTGATATCTAGGATGACCAACATAAGTCACATTATGCATTTATTTTAGAATTGCCAGCTTCAATTCTCAGTCATTGGGTACATATACTCTGTTCTTATACAGAAGTAGGCCATCAGTTCCCAAAGCATAGCCTTTCTCGGTCTGTGGTATTTCATGCTGCTGTAGCTTTGCTACAATATTTCTATACTGCAAATCAACACTTGCAGCCTCCATAATTATGTCTTTCAACTCAGTTTTGTACATGCTAATGGCTGTAGCATGTAATTCATGCACTTTTCTGCTAAGTGCATCAACCACCTTATTGTCTTTCCCTTTGATATACCTGATATCAAAGTCATATTCACATAGAAATTCCAGCCATCTAATTTGTCTGGCATTTAAGGTCGGCTGATCAAATAAATATTTTAGACTGTTGTGGTTTGTTCTTAATTCAAATTTTTTGCCCATGAGGTAATGTCTCCATTTCCTCAATGCATGGACAACTGTTGCCAACTCTAAATCATGAGTGGCATAATTCTTTTCATGCTCTTTCAACTTTCGAGATTCATAACAAATTACGGATCCCTCTTGGCCGAGAACTCCTCCCAGCCCTTCCTTACACGCATCCGTGCACACTATGTAATCCTTATTTGGATCTGCAATCCTTAGGATTGGAGCACTAATGAGCAGCTGCTTCAATTGCTGGAAGCTACTCTCACATCCTTCAGTCCACTGGAACTTCTTCCCCTTCCTTTGCAAGGAAGTGATAGCATGAGCTATCCTTGAAAATCCGGCTATGAACCTTCTATAATAGCCTTCCAGACCCATAAAGGATCTAAATTCTATTACATTTCTCGGTGCTGGCCATTCTTGAATGGCCTGTACCTTCTCAGGATCCACAACAATCCCCTCTTCAGAAATAATGTGTCCTGTATAGTGGATCTGCTTTTGATAAAATGAGCACTTGCTCAGTTTTGCGTAGAGCTGGTGTTCTCTCAACACCTGCAACACCATTCTAAGATGTTGTTCATGTTCTTCCTCTATTTTGGAATACACCAAGATATCGTCCAAGAAGACTATGACAAACTTGTCCAAATAATTTTTGAACACTCCATTCATTAAGTACATGAAAACAGCAGGCATGTTGGACAGTCCAAATGGCACCACTGTAAACTCATAATGACCATACCTTGTTCTGAAGGCAGTCTTGTTGATGTCTTCATTTTTTATTCTCACTTGTTGATATCCAGATCGAAGATCTATTTTCGAAAATACTTTCGCATCCTTTAACTGATAAAAAAGATCATCAATCCTTGGAAGAGGATATTTGTTCTTGACAGTGACTTTATTCAACTGTCGAAAGTCAATGCACAGTCTCAGCGTTCCATCTTTCTTCTTTACAAATAAGACTGGGGCTCCCCACGGTGACACACTGGGATGAATGTAGCCTTTCTTTAATAGCTCTTCGAGCTGCAGTTGCAACTCTTTCAGCTCTGGTGTGCTCATCCTATAAGGAGCTTTCGAAATTGGCGTTGCTCCACGCATCAGATTTATAGAAAAATTGATGTCCCTCTTTGGAGGAAATCCAGGTACCTCCTGAAACACGTCCATAAAATCTTTTAGCACCTTGTGGTCTTCTAGATTCGAGACCACATCTTGGAATTCTTCTTCCACCCGGGCTAAAAATAATTGAAAGCCTTTCTGGTAACATTTCTTCAGCTACATGGCTGAGATTTCTCTAACAGCCACGGCTCTGGGAATTCCTTGGGTGGTTACCTGATTTCCCTCTTCGTTCAGGCATGTGAATCTCTTGTTATGGCAATCCAGAAGGGCATGGTGCTGGTCCAACCAGTCCATCCCAATTAATAAATCATATGAGCCTAAAGGAAGAATGTTCAATTCAGCCTTAGTGTTCATTCCATTCATGTCCACTGAACAGGACTTAACCAATTCAGTGACCTTCCTCTTGGTCCCTGTGGCTAACTACACTAACCAAGACTTCTCATTAGATGCATACTTTCTACCACTCTAGGATCTACATAACTATGGCTAGCCCCCAAATCAATCAAAATAACAAGTGGTTGGTTGTTAATCATACCTTCCACTTCAATCATTTGTGATTGAAATTATGCCTGCTTATTGTCCAGGGCTGCATAGATCCTCGGCATTCTGCTACCCATATCCTCCATTGTTTCAGCTTTCTGAACAACATGGACAGTTCTTGCTTTGTATTTTTTGTGGGGGCAATCTCTATACCTATTATTCCCTTTACAGCCCCAACACTCCATGGGTGGAGGCCTTGTCATCTGTTGACTCCCTTCAACTTTCCTAGGCTCTTTAAAAGATGACTGTCCCCAAGGACTGTTTCTGAAAAAGGAAGGCTTGCTTCCCTTCTGCCTCTGTTCTTTCTTAAAACTCTTTTGGTTATCCCAAGCCTTCCGAAAGGTAGGCTTTTCTCTTTGTTGTTCGTATAGGCACTTTTCCCTTCTTATGGTTTCTTCCATGGTCTTAGGATCATCGTATTGAATCTTGTCACCGATGGAGGGTGGCAGTCCACTCAGATACCTCTGAATTTTAACAGCCTCATCTTTGATGAACGAAACATACTTTAGTAGTTCCAGAAAATTTCGTTCATACTCATCAATGGTCATACTGCCCAACTTGAGTTCAAAGAACTCCTTCATCTTTCTGTCATAATATATTTTAGTCAGGTATTTCTTCTCGAAATACCTCTTAAATTCCTTCCATGTGAGCTCTTTCTCTCTGATGTGTTTTACCTGCACAAACTGATCCCACCACATGGATGCTTTTCCTTTCAACTAGTACATCGCAATTCTTCCTTCTGCATGGGCATAATAGTTCTACAGCTGGAAGTATTTCTTCATGCCCAACAACCATGTTTCAGCATCCTCCTCCTTCTTATTCTCTCCATCAAATGTTGGAGGTTTAATTTTGTTCATCTCTCATTTCAATTCCTCCCTTCCAGATTTTTGATGTTTTCTGGTAGGGGACGAGCTTGAACTTCTTTGTGTCTCCCTGTCTGAATGTTTTTGGGAGCGACTGTGATGTCGGCTACCACTCCTTGACCTACTTCTTCTCCCACGATTCTTGCGACTCTCTGTCGTACTTGAGTCTCTTCCCTTCTCAAGTTTCTTCTCTATTCTTTCCAGGCTCTTCATCATTTTTAAATTGAATTCAACCTGTCGATCCTAGATTTTCATGAGCTTTTGGCTATCATCTAGGCGAGCCTGGGCATCTTTCTACAATTTTTCGATGAGTTGCATCATATTTTCTTCCTTATCCCTCTCTTTTCTGTGTCCATTGGAGTTCGATCCTTCGATTCCCATATTGACATTCTTTCCTTCCCATTCGTCTTCTATTTTAGGGGTAATTTGTACCCTTCCCCACTCCATACTCGGCGTTGATTAACTAGAATTCTGGTCTTCGTCGAACTCTGCACATGCTCTCTCTCTCTCTCTGTGCAATTAAATTTAAAATTTGTCAGGCCATTAAACTTTCACGAACAACCACATTATTTATAAGCCCGATCGAATAAAATAAAAGACATTTTGATTTTAAATAAGTTTCTTAAACTGGAAGTATTATGTATTTCTTCCATTTTTTTGCATTTGAGGCAATTTCCAAACAGTTCTGGCAATCGTCAGTCTTCTTCAATATAACGCGCAGACAACTAGAATTTGTCAAGCCTTCATTTTCTTGACAATTCTTCATCATTCATAAACAATCCAATTTTATGAAAATGTTTTAAATTTCACAAATTTTCTGAGCTCTTCTTATCTCTGTACTTTTCGGGTGTTCGAAACTTCAGTTTCCGATATTTTGGGGCTTTCGGGACCTTGAGTTTCGGTCCGCGAAAATCCCACAGTCAGATATTTGTAACTAGAGTCACCCTTTTGTGACTCGCGATCTCGCGAGTTCATGAGTCAAAAATATCAACTCTTCTTGTCCCATTCTGTGATGTCCGAGATCGCGAGATAGGTACAACCCCCTTTTTCCGTCAGTGCCCTCCGCACGTGACCACCGGCTAGGCTAACGCTAGCTCCTCTCGCAACTTTCACTCTCGCGAGTCAAAGGCCCAAACCTCCATTTCCTATCTTCTGAGTCCCCGAGACACGAGGAGGTAAACGAAGTGTTGACTCCTTCCACCATGTGACGTGTGTCCGTCGGTCTACTTCCCGGGCCCTCTTTATGGTTCTGTCGCGTGTCCCTCGTGCTGGCTCTCGGCACTTCGCAACTTCGCCACTTCTGAAGTTGAACCAACTTCCTTCGACTTCCGAACCCCCGAGGAGCGATGTTGACTTTTCTCCTCTCGTTCTCGCTACTTCGCAACTTCGCGAGTTTCAATGTCAATCTCCTATGCACTTATCTCGCGAATCCACAAAATCGCGAATTACTTTATCCTTCGGGCCCACAGCACAGCTGTTGCCCATTACCATGGTAGCATGTGGTATGTTCATGAGGGTCCATGTCGCTTTCAATGACGTCATCGGGTCCCACCTTTCTCGCTTCTCGCATCTTTGCGACTTAGAGTACCCAATGCTTGGGCTCTCACCCTGTGAGCTCCCGCGTTCGCGAGACCTGAATCCTGGATCTCTTCGGCCCTTCACCGACTCCGTGATTGCTGCCACCTGTCCTCCTTAGGTGGACGGCTGTGATTCTCTCATGACTTCGCCCCTCGCAAAGTCGAAAGACTTCCCCTTCTGACCCTCAATGTTCGAATCCATGATATGGGCCATCTTGCAACACGTGTCCTCTGTCTTTCAGACTGTCTGGATCTATTTTCGAAACTTTCCTCCCTAGTTTCTGAGGTTTAACCTTCAGACACCTCCTGGAAGATCCTACGGCTGATGGGTTTTCCAGCCAAGATCTGATGGTTCAGACGGTTCCTAACCAACTCGAAATTTCGCATATCGCGATTTCCACATTTCCTATGTACTTCAAAAGGAATTTTAATTCCTACGTACATTTTTCCAGATACGATGGTCACGAGGGTTCGCCTTCCCTCCCAAACAGATCCCAAGGTTCTAACACCATTGGTGTAGAGACCCGTCTCCCCATGCCCATGGACCACACCAGCCTGTGGTTTCATAGCACCGCTCTACTTCCTCAGTTTTAATAAACTCGTCAAGTGTCTCCGTGACGCTTCGGAGAAAACCAGGGTCTGAAATTGGTCTTCCCGACTCAATTTCCCTCGCATTCTCAGTTCAAAGACTGCTCCACTAGCCCATCTAGGCTCAGTGTTGAAACCTTTTCTCTGATACCAATTTGTAGTGTACCTTTTTACTACCAAGGTTTTCAACCTCTCAATTACCATTCTATACATGAATTTTACATAATTCGTACAGGAATTATACCCACATGCATTTAACACAATTAAACACACTTAATTCTCAGAGTAAAATATATATGTTACTGCTACAATTAAACAAGCCACAACATTCAAGAGTAACTCATTTACATAGTGGAAAACATGATACGTAAACAACACAGTCATGCCAAATGTGATAAAAACATAATTCAGATACTTATCTTTGAACAACTGTAGAATTAACCAACCAAGTGAAGGCCTTCCACGAACCTCCCAGAATTAGACCACACTGTTCATCATCTCAACAGTGGGTCACCCCTGAGCTGGGACCGAGCTCCACCCCAGGGCCAGAAATCCTAGGCTTAGGCTGAGGTTCCAGGGAAGATAGCACATACACATCACTAGGAAATAAGCTCTCCCAGGAATCTCCCACGCTCATTGCCCACAGAACCTCATTCCCCACATGCCTGTTCCACCCCAAGAGAGTGCACCTTCTATATCATCTAGACATTCCTTTGGCTACCAGTCTCCCTTACCTTGGGTTACAGGAATAGACCGGACCGGAATTCTCCGGGCTCTATGACAGCTACAGGGTTCCTTCCAGGAGTTCTCTTCTCCCTCTGCACACTCAATCCACCTGGAGGAGTCGCTCACAGGCCAACAAGCCTCACATAGTCTAGTACTGTGTGGTCACAACAATCCTCCGGAAACACAGACAAATGCTTCCCAAAACGGTTCAACGGTCACAGGATAATCTCACGAGATGATTTCAGAACAGGGACTTCACACACCGGCTAGCTCAACATTTCCCCAACAACCAAAGGATTCTTCCACTCGAGTTCAACACAAGCTTCTTGTTCAGGAAATTCTCTCCCAGGTTTGCCTAGAATAGACACAGACTTACCGCTTGGGACATAGGTGTACCCGGTTTCTTCAGACAAACATAGGCTTAACGGCTTCAGAGATGAATCGAAGTAATCTGGAAGATGGCGTACCTGTTCTACGCTTAGAGGTTCCGATCAGAATGGAGAGGATATCCCCCTCATGGCTTAATTCCTCCATTTTATTTGCATGCACCAGGGTTGACACTTGTCACCCTGGGAACTGCATGCGTACCACAACGTGCATCCCTTTTGCATGTTCCCTTTCCAAAACTTAGGATAAACATAAATGCACATGTCTCTTTTTAAAATAATATTAAAATATTATTTCCCAGGCTTAAGCCCCCTAGGCTTAGCCCCTAGGCTCATCACTCAGCCCCTTTTCCCACCTTTCAGCCCTTAATTCCTTGCCTTCTCTGTGGACGCTCAGTCCCCCATCACTCATTCATTGTGGTCGGTCTGCACTGGCGGTGTTTATATTTTACTAATTGATCTGCATACATACAGGTACATCAACAGGATCCTGGCCTTCAACACTTAGGCTCCCTGGCCTATCAAAACACATAAGCCTACATCTTATACAAAACTTGGCTCACCAACCTATAGAACACATTTACAATTCTTTGCATATAACATGATCTGTAACGGGGCTCGGCCTTGGGGACACTACACTAATATGCTCAAAGAATATTTGTTCAGGAATACTTTACATCTTGGCCAAGATGGAAACCAATTTGAAAGAATCACATTGGTTTTTCATAGCATTACTTAGGACGGTGTCTATTAAGAAGAATTCATTCAAATGATTGGTTCTCTATGATAGAGAGTGTGCTTGGAACTTTCGGTGCATTTATATTTTTCCCAGTATTAAAATCCATTTTCAATCATGCGGGAAAGTAACAATGTAGTTCACATATAGATACACCTTGAGGAACACAACA
>JZKD02S1787178.1:8917-52815 GCA_000966675.3 Picea glauca
CTAAAATATAAAAAAAATTAACAAAAACACTCATAAACTTTGTTATTAAAAAATTAAGCCTTAAAGTTATCAAAACTTAAATAATCATGAAACTTTGCTTATCCTTATTTAATCAAAAATATTATTCATCTAAAACATGAATTGAATTTTAAAAACTTCAATCTATGCTTATAAGTTATTCTTTGTAAATCAAACATTTTATTGATTTATAATATTAACTGAATTTGCTAAAAAGATTTATTGGAAAGTAAATTTGATTTCAATTTTTTATTATTGAATTTTCAAAATAGAAATCTCGAAAGTAAGTTTGATTTAATTTTTGATTAAATTTAAAAAAAAAATCTATTTAAAATAAAGTAAAAATTCTCGCATCATAGACCGTGAATATTTTTGATAATATTCTACTTATTCTTCTACAAATTATTTGATTTGATATTGCAGGCTATTCTCGTCTATCTATCGGAAATGGCGCCCACGAGATTCCGGGGAGCGCTAAACATATGTTTCTAAATGTTCGTCGTTACGGGGTTTGTAATGGCTAACTCGACGGCTGGGGATGGCGCCTCTCTTTAGATTTGGCAACCGTCCCGACAGGCATAGTGACGATAGGATCGGTGGGGCTTCCCGAAACGCCCAACAACGTGGTCGAAAGAGGGCACCAGGAGTAGGCGAGGGATTTGATGGAGAAGATCCGCGGGATGCCCAATGTTTAGGAGGAGTTCGAGGACCTGGTAGAGGCGAGCGAGACGTCGATTTTGAGAACCTGGTACACTCACGAAACTTAGGACAAGCCCGTGGGGGACTGGAGCGATGTCTGGCATCGCTTCAGCCCCGCGAGCCTAACCCAAGTTTCATAGCTGTCCATGGGACCTGGGCCGATGTCTGGCATCGCTTCAGCCCCCGGACCTAACCCAAGTCTCATGGATGTCCATGGGACCTGGGCCAAGCCCACGAGAATGTTAAATATAACATTGTCATATTATAACAATGTTATATTTAACATTGTTGTAATATAGCAATGTTATATTTAACATGGTTATAACATAGATATTATAACTATGTTAAATATAACATTGTTATATTTAACATATTTATGTTTTTTTTTTAGATATTTATGACTTTTTTGTGTGTAAATTTTATTTTGTAAGTTTTTCATTGTTATATTATAACAATGTTAAATATAACATTGTTATATTATAACATTGTTATATTATAACAATGTTAAATATAACATTGTTATATTATAACAATGTTATATTTAACATAGGTTTATAGAAACAATTAATAATAATACTATTATTTTATTTTAATCAATTATAATAATTTAAAAATTATGTGAAAAAAACAATATAAACAAACAAACAAACCTTCTTACTCCATTTATTCTAAGTAAATATTTGATGGCAATTACATTTTTTTTACAGCTTTAACAATGTTCAATGTCTATTTCATATTATATTATAGATGGCTAAGAAACATATCTCACATACAACACACCATATTATCAATGTTATTTGTAAGTTTCCATGATAGTTGTTAGGATAATCTCATATAAATATATCATGTTACGCTCGCTAAGTTCAATCATACCATGCTCACAGATCTTGGAGGAATAATATTTAATTTTATTTGTATTTTAGCCTGAAGCAAAAGGTTAATTACATTTACATTATTTTAAGGAAAATGTGAAAGGTTAAATTTTGCTTATGATTAATTTTTCATGTTTTTTTCTAAAAGAAAAAAGTTAAATGATTCTTATTTTTTTTTAAAATGATTCACCTAAATTTTATAGGATAAAATAATTTTGTCTTAAAAATCACTAAAAAATTATAAAAGCTAGATGATGATGATTAATTGTTCATTGATACCAATTGGTATGTCCCTTAAGAAGGTAAGAGATTACTTAGATTTCTTTAAAATTGTATTTTTATACTCAAAAAACATTGAGAGAAGCTTTCCAAGATCACCATAGTTTTGATGACTTAGGAGACCATGAAGGTCTATATTGTGGCAAATATTTTTAAATTGAGATCTAATATGGGTATCTACAGGGCAATATAATAGGAGGTGTTTTTCAAATGTTTAATTTCTTCTTTGCACTTCTCAAAACTGATAGGTAATTTTGATCTTCTAAATTAGGGTTGACCACCTCCTTGTAGTATCTTAATTTCCTTTTATCCACTAATTCTTTATGACACCACATATTCTCCTTAAATTTAGAAGTGATAATATTGGTAATATTATCGATATTTTGCATGATGGCTTTTTCTTGTATCCCCATTGATTTAGCCAAGATTTGACATGGTTTTGGCTAGAGTTTGAAGCAATTTTTGGGAGCCTCTTGTCATCCATGTTGTTTATCTTGTTCTTGTTGGTTAGGTATCTAATCATAGCAATGCTATCAATGGGGGGAATGATTGCTTCTATGAGGAGTATATTTTTACAAAAATATTGTCAAACATTTTACACTTTGCATGTTATGTTTCTACACTTTAAGATAAATTTACATCCTTAAAATTTTTTGTGCATTTCTTTTTATTATATAGTCACATGTTTTTTTGTTTGCTAGCATGTTTGTTACCTACGGGACTAGCATGTGGTCTAAGAAACTGCGACTCTAGCATGTGGTCTAAGAAACTACGGCTGAACATCTAAGCCATCAAATCACCCAGGGATCACACTCGGCCTGGACCACACCAACCCTTAACATGACTGGAATGTTTTGGGTGTCTCCTCCCAACTATCGAGAATTTTGAGCCTTGACTGCATTACACAACAAAACCTTTAAAATCCAATCATACTAACAAAATTTAACATTATATAATCACATGTGTTCTTCAATAATTACATATGTTTCTTCATTAATTATAGATGTTTATTCAATAGTTATAGGTTATAAATGTTAATAAATTTTGACTACCATATAGACTTTAAAAAAAATAAATCATTTTCACTTATGTGCATACATAGCATCCTTCTGAGAAGAAGTGGTAATCCTCCTTACAATTTAAAACTACAGCGCTCAAGTTGCTTTGTCATGTTACCATGTTTTAATTATGGGGATGGATGTACCCTTTGAAAAGGTTGAACTTCTTTTTAATTTGTAAATGTTATTATTATTATTATATATTAATATATAATTTATTTATTGATTTTCAATTTTTGGAAAATTGATAAGGTTTTAATAATGTTGGCACTATTTAGAATAATATTTTGATTAAAAAATCACAATCAAGGTTCCACAGTCATGATGTCTAACGGTCAAGCCTACTTTCCTCGTCAAACTCCATGCGGAACGATCATCTGTATAACTTTCCATGTGGACCTGACATTACATAATAAAGAGTCGGGCACTCGGTTCTAAAATTTACGGTTTTATATAAATCCCAAAGGTCTTCGGTCAGAATATCACTTTCAGGGTTTTGGTTTGAAATATTGTCTAGGCATTTTTCTGAATCGAATTGATGATGAAGAACGCAAGCATTGTTCAATGGCAGAAGGAATACACAAAGCTTCAACAGACAGAGAGCCACATTGAACAGAGATTAATCAACAGGACTATGCACCAAGCTGATTTGCTATGCAAGCCCAATCAGCTTTCATGGCGGATCCATTTTCGTCGCTTCGCTGTGAAAGTAAGCGGCCTGAGAAAGAGGTTAACTGGGAGGAGATATTCGATTTTCAGAGGATGGAGAGCTGTTTAGCAAAGATTTTCTCTTCTAATTTTTTATGTTTTTCTTCCTCTTCCAAATTAGGGTTATTTAGCAGATCGGAATTGGGGTTGTTTCTATGTTTTTGCAAGCTTTGCTATCTATTGTTTCTTTTGTATTCCTGTTGGAAGTGTTTGTACAGCCACACCTCGACGGCCACATTGATAAAGACAGACTTCCTTTTGCTTAAATGCCTGGTCTCAGGGTTACTTATTCTATTACCAGAGGCTTATTCCCTGGGAGATCGGAGTGGGAATGGAACCCTGGTCGACGGTTCAACACTCCATCAATTGTAAGAAGGCTCGTTCAAAAAAATTGAAACATCTCAATTTCAATTCCTGCTATATCAAAAGTTACTGCGTATATTTGTTGTTTGAAATACGAAGAAGAGAAACAACAATACCACCATCTGTAAGAAGTAGTATTTACGGTGAAAACGAACATGGTAGAAATTGCACTGGACATTCGTAGCTACTTATAATGCAATAAATTCTGGAAGCAAGTAAATAATACTGTTCGCAGAATATATATATATATATATACACATAGAATAGTTTGATTCTCGGTATGGAGTAAGATGTAAAAGTGGTTGTGATTGGTTTGGAACTTTCGGTATGGAGTAAGATGTCAAATTACTTGTGATTGATTAGGAACTTTGGGTATAGAGTAAGATTTAAAAGTGGTTGTGATTGGTTTGGAACTTATTTTTTTTTTTTTTTTTATGAAGTATGAAGTAAGGACATAAGTTAAAGGCTTAAGATTTAGAGGTTTTTGGTAGGAGTGAAAGTCTACCTCTTTACAAAACTTCAATGGGTCATTTCAGGTGGTGGTGTGGTTGCGCATATTTGGAGATACCGGCCACTAATCACTCTCCTCATTGTCAGTTGACAACTTAGTTATGATAAGTTTTGACAAGAAATGAAAAAGAAAAAAAAATATAGCTTGATAAACTTTTAAGGAAGTACTATATTTAATTTATTTTAATTTAAATATTAATGTTCATTAAAAGTCAAAGTTGGCTCATGGCAATGGAAGGGATACATTATGTAAAAAAGACAAGGGAAAAACTACAGCACATCCAAAGGAAGAGAACCTAAAAGAAGGAAAAAGAAGAAAACAACTAAAACGCGCTAATGCAACAAAATAGAAATAATGAAGAAGATCACGAAGGAGGTTCCCTAGTTGAGATATGTTGTTGTAGAGAAGCACTTATAGCATTCAAGGCTGCAAAGAAATGCATGATGGACGTGAGGCCATGGTGGTGATTGGATCTACGGCACCTCACAAGTCTATCATGTGAGTTTGGACACTTGGCATGGGGTCTCTTCCTACTAGTGTCAAAAAGCTAGAAATAAGAGGTAATCAAGTTGATGCATGTCAATATGGGGCCTTGGCCTTTGATAAGTCATCAATAAAGGTTGAACTATTAGAAATACTAAGACAACTAAGGGGGGGGGGGGTGTGTTGGTGAATCAGTTGTTATTGTGCTTAAACAATTTTATGCCTATTGAAATATTATTAATGTTCTCCAAGTGATCATCAAGATTATGCAAGTCATGAACAACAAAAATAATAAATATCAATCACACATATGATATGCACAAAGACATATATTCATGAGGAAACCCATAAAGGGAGAAAACCTCTTCTTCTTAGAATGATAGGTAGTCTTTTAAGTTCTGTACATCATCAATCTTTGGGCACCAACTCAAAATGAGGCTACAACCTCTTCTTTAACAAGTTGCAACTTGTAGAGAGAACCAACCCTCTGGTTTCTCTAGCACCCACTAGAAGAAAGCACCAACTCCCTGAGTGTTCCAGCACCAACTGGATGGACCCACCAACTTCTAGTGACACAAGCACCAACCTGTATAACAAAGAACAAAGGTTCTCCCTTGCACCACCCTACCACCCTGGTTTTTTTGGCTGCAACCAGATAGAAGCTACAAATCCATGTGTTCAAGAACCCACTTGAAACTTTGAGGACAACAATCCTCCCTAGCACCACCCTACCACCCTGAAATATAAATCTTTGCTTGCTGAAATTTACTACAGTGATACAGTGTTTATCAATGGCTTACCAGTCTCATCACTATTCTGCTACACTACTCTGCTCTACCTGAATCAGTGTCTTCTTGCTCACATATTCTTGCGCTTAAGTTCTCGTACAATCTGTTGTTTTCACCATTTCTGCTCTGTCCATCTTATGTTCTTCATCTCTGCATTTTTCCCTCAGTTCATGTTGTGATATGCATTGCTTACAGTTTGACTACTTTTTATAGAGAAACAACAACCTCTCTCTGTCACGACATTTTTCTTTTATTCCTGCTCTCATCGCCTGTTACACTCTGCATCTCCAACGCTCAAGTCGGGAATCTAAAAAACGCTCAGGAATCATGATTCCAACGCTCAGGAACAATGATTCAACTGCTCATGAAAAATGATTAAGTTAGTGTAACTGAATTGTAACTGATCAAGAAATCATGAGATGAAACAAAACTCTTCGATCAGATTCAGTTTGATCAATGTCATTGGATTATACACGCAGATGCTTTTTGATTTTTCAATGCGTAACCTCCAATGTGGAGCCTAGCAGCGCTAGCTCCTTCCCCTATCTTCCGTTGATGTGACCTTGGGCGATGATATCATGTGACCATGCGATTGCAGGTGTGACCAAAGGTGGCTTGAGATCAATCCGCTTTTCACCCCGCAATTCGCTATAGAGCTCGACGTATGCTTTCTCCAAAACTGTGGTTTCGATTGCGGGCCGCCTTCAACATTTTAAAGTTCACGCACCTTCAATCCCTGCAATGTGACGGGATCGTCGATCTCACGATCTTGACGATGCTCTTGAAATGACGGTTCAAATCTTTTCTTTCAAGTTCTGCGGATCAGATCTAACCTTCCTAAATCAACGACTGTGATTTACTTCGTGATCCGAGCTCCATGAGTTTCAAATCTTAAACCCTTCTTTTCTCCATACGTCAATCTCCCAAAGTTGATGATATGTAGACACTTGTCCTTCTCAATCAACGGCTCTGCCTCTACTTCGAGAATTTGACCTTTCAACCAAATCAATGGTTCTGCAGCCCCTTACTCGATTCAACGGTCGAGAGGCTTCGACGATTTCAATTCTCAACCTTCACGCTCTCCCAGAACGCTTTTAGCTGGAGTCCACAGATTCCTGCCATGTGTCCTCCTCAAATCAATGGTCCTCGCTCACTTCGGGAGTTTGGGACTCTGTCCCTCACGACTTCGACTCTTCATCCCTTCGACACTTCGGCCCTTCATGACTTCGGTCCTTCGACACTTCGGCTCTTCGACCCTTCGCAACTTCGGCCTTCGGGACTTCAGAGCTTTTTTCATTTGTTGGTGGTGAAACTCCCGAAGTAAATCTCTCGGAGTTGCGTAACATTACACACGTCACTTGTTGACCTGGCATGGGCCGAGTGGTTGCCACGTGTCACTCGCTGACGTGGTCTGACACATGTCCTTGTTGACGTGGTTCGCCACATTTCCTTGCTGACATGGTCTACCACATGTCCTTGTTGACGAGGTCTGCCACATGTACTTGAATCAGACGGTTGAGGCTTACTTCAGGTCTATACCCGAAGTCCACAGATTTAGGCCACGTCTCTTCTAGATCAGATGAACTAGATCCACTTCGAACGATCCGACGCTTGAGATTTACTCCGGACGATCTAAAGACTGAGATCTATTTCGGATGTTCGAACAATCGAGATTTACTTCGGCTCTCTGAGCTTCGGGAATTTCAAATCTCAAACTTAAACTTCTTGATGTTATTTCTCCAGAGCTCATGATCTGTAGCCACGTATCCCTCTGGATTTGACGGTTGAAATTTACTCCAGCTCTCCGAGCTTCGGGTATTTCAGTTTTCAACTTGAAATTCTTAAAGTGAGATTTTCCAAAGCGTAACCTCCTCACATATTTAGACCCGAAACGAATGTTGTTTGTTGATCATGATCTTAGATTGACGACTCGATCTGTCTGCGATGTTGCTTTGCCTTGGTGTTAAATCCAACGGCCCTCCATATTTTCTTATCCTGTCCTTCCACTAAATTTGATCCGACGGCTGACGGAGATTCGGATAATCAAATTCTCAAACCTTGTGCCTCATTTATCCTATCCTTTACTTGATCTGATCCGACGGCTAACGAATATTCGAGTGGTCAAATTCTCAATCGTTTTTCCCTTCTGAGATTTGATCTTTGCATATTGTTCGCTTCTCCTCTTGAGCTTATGTTGTTCTTGTTTTCCATCATTGTTATTGTTCTTGCCATCAATGACAAGCACACGCTTCATGTAAAACATGCCAACAATCTCCCCCTTTGGCATTGATGGAAACCCTGAGAGGCTACACTATTATGCTTAGACCTCCAACTGTAGCATCCAGACCACACATTTTCTCCCCCCTTTGACATCAATGTCAAAGAAAAACATGCTCCCCCTGAGTTGTTGCAATACTTTTCAGAGGTATCAGATATTCGACCAACACATACTCCCCCTAATTAGATAGTCTATTTTAACTAGATAACAGGGTCACACCCAACTTATGGCGTAGATACTCAAATTGAGTTGTTGCAAGTGGTTTAGTGAAGATATCAATAATCTGACCTTTGGATGGAATATAATTCAGTTGAACAACTCTGTTTGTAACCTTCTCTTTGAGAAAATGATACTTTATTGGTATATTCTTAGCCTTGGAATGAAACACATGATTCTTGGAGATATTAATGGCATGGGTGTTATCATAGTGAAATGGAATGGGATCAGTATAAGTTACCTTCAAATATGCAAGAGTTTGTATCATCCATAAGATCTGAGTGCAACAAGTAGCAACAACAATGTACTCAGCCTCTGTAGTTGATAAAGAAATAGATCCCTGCTTCTTAATAATCCATGTGACTAATGAATCACCTAAGAAGAATGCACCTCCACTGGTGCTCTTTCTTTCATCCAAACAATTTGCCCAATCAACATCTGAATATGCAGTTAATTGAAAATTTTGATTTCTAGGATATCAAAGACCATAAGTCATTGTACCCTTCAAATATTTGAATATCATTTTGACAGCTGCTAAATGAATTTCTTTAGGAGCAGACTGATAACGACCTACCATTCCAATAGCTTTCATTATATCAGGACGAGATGTTGTGATGTACATAAGACTACCTATCATTGATCGATATGTTCTTTGATCAACATTAGGTGAAATATCATCTATACTAAGCTTGCAACCAACCACCATAGGTGTACTAACAGGAGAGGAATATTCCATCTAAAAATTCTTCAACGTCTCTTTCAAATACTTTTCTTGAGAGATAAATAGCCCTGCAGAACTCTGATTGATTTGTAAACCAAGAAAATATGACAGTTCTCCTATCAAGGACATCTCAAACTCAGTTTGCATAGAATTAGAAAACCACTGAACTGAAGGGTCATTAGTGCATCAAAAAATAATGTCATCTACATAAACCAAAACAACTAATAAATCATCACCTCCAGACTTAATGTACATATTACTGTCAACGATACCTTTCTTGAACCCTTTGTCCTGTAGAAACTTGTCCAGCCTATAATACCAGGTTTGTGGTGCCTGTTTCAGTCCATATAATGCCTTTTTCAACTTACAGACATAGTCAGGATTATCTATCAGTGAAAATCCTTCAAGTTGCTCCACATATACTTCTTCTTCTAGATCTCCATTAAGAAATGTTGACTTAACATCCATCTGATATACTTTAAAGTTCTTATGACATGCATAGGCAATAAATATTTTGATGGCTTCCAATATTTCCATTGGTGCAAAGGTTTCATCAAAATCATGTCCTTCAACTTGTGCATACCCCTTACAGACCAATCTGGCTTTATTCTTAACAATTTGTCCTTGTTCATTCATTTTATTCTTAAACACCCATTTGGAGCCAATTACATTCTTATCTGTAGGTCTAGGAACAGTCTCCCAAGTATTGTTCTTTTCAATCTGATCCAATTCCCCATTCATTGATTTTAACCAGTTTACATCTTCACTGGCTTCATTAAAGTTCTTGGGTTCCACCATGGATATGAAGACTATATGTGATTTCTCGACGTCTTTGATTATCCTTCTTCTGGTTTGTACACCTTTTTCTTCTCACCAATTATCTGACTTGCGGGATGATTCTTTTGAGTAATTCTAGAGGGAGGATTTGATGATGTCTGCTAATTTGAGTCTGCTTGAGTATTTGTATCTTCATATGACTCAGAGTCTTCTCTTTTTTATTCTTGGACCTATTCATCTTCAACTTCAACTATATTCTCTGTTGTTGATTCAACACTGCTAACATCTCATACCAGGATTTCTTCATCAACTTTTATGTCAATACAATCAACCAATTTATACAGCCTCTTATTATACAATCAATCAACTTTTATACAACATATGTATCCTTTACTGTTTGTAGCATACCCTAAGAAAATACCTTCATCAACCCTGTCATCATATTTGCCAAGATTTTCATCATTATTCTTGATATAGCACTTACTCCCAAAGACTTTAAAATGCTTGATTGAAGCAGGTCTTCCAAACCATAGTTCATAAGGAGTCTTGTCACTTTGTGGCCTGAGATGAGATTTGTTAAGAATATGTATAGTTGTATGAATTTCTTCTACCCAATATGTCTGAGCAATATTCCTTTCATTCATCATTGATCTTGCCATCTGCTAGAATGATCTATTCTGTCTCTCAACTACTCCATTTTGTTGTGGAGTCCTTGGAATAGTAAACTCTCTTTTGATCCCATGTTTATCACAAAACTCTTTGAATTCCCTTGAACTAAACTCTCATCCTCTATCAGACCTTACTACCTTCAATATTTTCATGTTTGATTCTTAGTCAGAGCCTTAAACACTTTGAATTTTTCAAATGCTTCAGATTTTTATTTAAGAAAGGCAACCCATGTAAGTCTAGAATAATCATCAATAATCAACATGAAATAATTTTATTTTCCTATACCTTCCTTCCTTGATGGTCCACATAAATCCATATGTACTAACTGAAGAGGTTTCTCTGTTGATGCAAAGTTCTTAGATTTAAACTGTGTTCGAGTGAGCTTTCCTATTTGGAAAGGTTTGCATGCAAAATCATATGTCTTTGATATTTTTGGAAGATCTTTTACTTCCCATTTGTTTCTAAGTTTGATTAGATGATCAAAATTTAGGTGTCCACATCTCCTATGCCATAACCAGCTTTCATCATACTTACTTAAGTGACATTCTTCTTTTTCTTCTTTCAAAACATAGACATTGTTTTATGTTCTTATGCCTTTTGCAATCAACTATCCTGAATTCACAGATTGTATTTTACAATCTTTAGAAGTGAAAATAATTTTACATCCTCTGTCACAAACTTGACTGACACTAAGCAGATTATGTTTCAGACCATCTACAAACAACACATATTGAGCTTTCCCTTTGCCATTACTTAGACTTACCATTACTTTACCTTCGATTTTTCCCGGTGCATCATTTCCAAAGGTTACATTTCCTGATTTGCTTTCACTTAGAGACAAAAAATTACTTTTGTCTCCAGTCATATGTTTGGAACATCCATTGTCAATATACTAGGGGTTCTTTTGTCTTTGAGCTGAAAGTACTAGACCATGTTTTTCACTATCTTTCTATTTCCATGTGCTGACATTTCTAGCTAAGGGTTTTATCCTTGGATCGGCTTTGTAATTCTTCAAATGGCAGTTTGCAGCTTTGTGTTCGAAGTTATGAGAATTATAGCATTCAAACTCATTATTCAATAAGTCAAAGTGATTGGTGCAACTTTGTCTACTCATTGGTTGTTTAGTTCTATGTTGCAAAGATTGTTTATTTCTTGATCTCCTCATTTGCATGTCTCTAAACTTAATTTGACAATTTGCAATCTTATGACCAAAATTAGAGCAGTAAAAACAGTAACCATGGAAGAAATTTTTGTACCTGAAGGATGGCCTTCTTCTTGGCATTTGTTGCTCCATCTTCTGATATCTTTGTTTTTTATCAGGGATCATCTTGTATTTATTAGCTTTTGATGGTAGAGTACTCACATGGTTTGATTGTCTGCTGACTTGGAACTTGATCATATTTACTGGCTCTTTTCTTTATGTATGTTTTCTCCTTGAACCACTTACATAGCCTAAACCAGTCTTCAACAAATGAGATCTATGTTTGCTCAGAATGTCGTTTAGTTTTGCTGAGGCTTTAATGCTTGGAATATTTTGGAGATACAATGCTTTAAACTTCTCCATCTCTTTTTTGGTTTTTACTACCTCTTCTTCCAAGGCTTCACATCTTGCCTTCTTCTCTGATAACTATTGTTTCAGAATGTCCTTTATTTTATTTTCCTCTTCTAATTCCACTTTTAGTAGGGCAAAGTCTTCATTAGGTTTTTTATTGTCTTTCTCGAACTGCATCAGTAATTGTTTTTGCTTTTTCTTCTTAACTCTGAGTTTAGAAATTTCTTCTAGGGCACTAATCAGTTCTCCTTCCAGGTCAACCACATCTTCTTCATCATTAACATCACTTCCTATGATTTTATTATCATAATCGTCTTTGGCCATAAGCATAAAGTCATTAACCTTATCTTTACAAGAAGAATCATTATCTGTGTCTCCTAAAGAGTCATCATCGTTTACACATAAACTTTTATTTTTACCAAATCTCTTGGATTTGTACTTCTCTTCACCTTCAGAGTTCTGGTCCTTCTTCTTGTGTGGAAAATTAGATGCAAAGTGACCTATATTTCCACAATTAAAACATTTGAAGTGTAACGACCCTTGATTATTAAGCATAATTAATTTAATAATAATCCTAAAAAATTAGCTAAACTGTATTTATATCTTAAAATAACATTTCTAATAGGATATTATTAAATAGTGTTCATTAGGGTTAATGATTGATTTAATTATTAATTAAATTCATTAATTAATAAAGTATTAAATTAATGGTTAAGAATAAAATATAACATTTAATCAAGTTACGTATATAAGAAGGGATCACATAAGGATCCCGAGAAGATAAGAGAATTAATGAATGGATAAGGGTAATTAAATGGAGGGATAAGGAATTTAATGCAGGATGGAGTGTCGGTGAAGGAAGGAGGAATAAGGGGGGAAATGGATTGGAGAGGGGATTCATTCTACGAGAAGGGAGAAAGGATTTTGGGAGAGAGCTTGAGCATTGACAGAGTGGAATTTACAGTGCACCGGGGGGGTTGCTAGAGGTTTTGGGCTCAGAGGGCTAGGATATCCGTTGATATCCTAGGGCTAGGCGCTACTAGTCGGCAGGGAGGTTGGTTTTGGGGTGGTGTCCTAAAGAAGCAAGCTAAGGAAGCAAGCAGCAGCATCAAAGGAAGCAAGCGACAACATCAGGTTCAGGTTAGAGTTATGAATTGTTTTGATGTAAATTGTTATTAAATTTTATTACTATGCAAAATTAGATTTCGAATGTGGTAGATTAAGTAATTTCTAAATTTTACGGTGGTGTTCTAATTTAATGGTTGTTATAATTAATTTAGAGTCATTACATGAAGGGAAAATTGCCTTGGTACTTGCATGATCCTTTCTTTAGTCTTCTCACAAATTTTTCTTCAATTTCATCAGGCTCATAAACCTCATTCTTATCTGCTTTAAATGATGTTTCTCTAGAGGTAGGTTTATCTTTACTAATCTTCATTTCATAAGCAGTTAGATTTCCTAGAAGTTGATCAATAGACAAAATCTTAATATCATTCAGTTCTTCTATTGCAGAAACTTTTGGATTAAATATATTTGGTAGAGATCTTAAAATCTTCTGAACTAAAAATGTGTCTTCAATATTCTCACCAAGACCCTTCATGGCATTCACAAGCTCCTCAACTCTTAAGAAATATTTATTAATTGTTTCATCCTCATTCATCTTTAGTTGTTCAAATTTCAATCTATATGTTTGAAATTTGGCATCTTTTACGTTCTCATTTCCTTTATAACTGCTAATGAGTTTATCCAACATCTCTTTGGCAGAATCAAGCTACACTACTTTTACAAATTTAGCTTCATCAAGCCCACTCAAGATAACATTCATTTCCTTTGCATTGAAGCTAAATTCTAACTTATCATCTTTGGAAGCTAGCACAATAGGTTTTGTATATCTAGTCTCTACAACATCCCAAACATCAACACCTAAGGCCATAATGTATGTTGTCATTCTAACCTTCCAGAAAGAAAAAAATGTTCCATCAAACAAAGGAGGCTTATTGGTCGAAGTTCCTTCATGAATTGTCATGTTTAAGCTTACTGATCTACCTTTACCTAAAAGGAACCTGCTCTGATACCAATTTTTGGAAATACTAAGACAACTAAGAGGGGGAGGTGAATCAGTTGTTACTGTGCTTAAACAATTTTATGCCTATTGAAATATTATTAATGTTCTCCAAGTGATCATCAATATTATGCAAGTCATGAACAAAAAAAATAATAAATATCAATCACACATATGATATGCACAAAGATAGATATTCATGAGGAAACCCATAAAGGGAGAAAACCTCTTCTTCTTAGAATGATAGACAGTCTTTTAAGTTTTGTACATCATCAATCTTTCAGCACCAATTCAAAATGAGGCTACAACCTCTTTTGTAACAAGCTGCAACTTGTAGAGAGCCCTAACCCTCTGGTTTCTCTATCACCCACTAGAAGGAAGCACAAACTCCATGAGTGTTCCAACACCAACTGGATGGAAGCACCAACTTCCAGTCACACAGGCACCAACCTATATAACAGAGAACAAAGGTTCTCCCTTGCACCACCCTACTACCCTGGTTTTTCTGGATGCAACCAGATGGAAGCTACAATTCCTTGTGCTCAAGAACCCACTTGAAACTCTTAGGACAACAGTCCTCCCTAGCACCATCCTACCACCTTGAAACATAAATCTTTGCTTGTTGAAATTTATTATAGTGATACAGTATTTATCAATTTCTTACAAGTCTCGTCATTGTTCTGCTATACTGCTCTTCTCTGCTTGCATCAGTGTCTTCCTGCTTGCATCTTCTTGCACTTAAGTTCTCATACAATATGTTATTTTCACCATTTCTTCTCTGTCCATCTTGTGTGCTTCATCTCTGTATTTTCTCCCTCAGTTCATGTTGTG
Organism: Picea glauca; assembly: GCA_000966675.3. Classification (NCBI taxonomy): domain Eukaryota; kingdom Viridiplantae; phylum Streptophyta; class Pinopsida; order Pinales; family Pinaceae; genus Picea; species Picea glauca. The sequence goes on from JZKD02S1787178.1 coordinate 23,803, forward strand.
ATATGCATTGCTTATAGTTCGACTACTTTTTACAGAGAAACAACAACCTCTCTCTGTCATGACAATTTTCTTTTATTCCTACTCTCATCATCTGCTACACTCCGCATCTCCAACGCTCAAGTCGGGAATCTAAAAAACGCTCAGGAATCATGATTCCAATGCTCATGAATAATTATTCAACCGCTCAAGAACAATGATTTAGTTAATGTAACTAAATTGTAACTTATCAAGAAATCACGAGATGAAACAACAACCCTTCAATCAGATTTCATTTGATCAACGTCGTTGGATTATACATGCAGATGCTTTTTGATTTTTCAATGTGTAACCTGTGATGTGGAGCCTTGCAGGGCTAGCTCCTTCCCCTATCTTTCGTTGATGTGACCTTGGGCGATGATATCATGTGACCATGCGATTGCAGGCGTGGCCAAAGGTGGTTTGAGATCAATCCTCTTTTCTCCCTACAATTCACTATAGAGCTCCACGCATGCTTTCTCCAAAACCGTGCTTTCGATTGCGGCCTGCCTTCAACATTTTAAAGTTCACGCACCTTCAATCCCTGCAATGTGATGGGATCGTTGATCTCATGATCTTGATGGTGCTCCTGAACTGATGATTCAGATCTGTCCTTTCAAGTTCTGCAGATCAGATCTAACCTTCCTAAATCAATGGCTATGATTTACTTCGTGATCCGGGCTCCGGGAGTTTCAAATCTCAAACCCTGCTTTTCTCCATACGCCAATCTTTCAGAGTCAATGATCTACGGACACCTGTCCTTCTTAATCAACAACTCTGCCTCTACTTTGGGAATTTGACCTTTCAACCAGATCAATGGTTATGCAGCACCTTTCTTGATTCAACAGTTGAGATCTCCTTCTCTACTCCAGGCTTCGACGATTTCAATTCTCAACCTTCATGCTCTCCCAAAAAAAATTTAGTCATAGTCCACAGATTCCTGCCATGTGTCCTCCTCAAATCAACGGTCCTCGTTCACTCTGGGACTTTGGCCTTCAGGAGTTCGGGACTCTATCCCTCGCGACTTTGGCTCTTCGGTCCTTTGACACTTCGGCCCTTCACAACTTCGGTCCTTCGACACTTTGGATCTTTGACACTTCGGCCCTTCGCGACTTCGGTCCTTCTTCACTTCGACTCTTCACAAATTCGTCCCTTTGCAACTTCGACCTTTAGGACTTTGGATCTTTTGTCATTTGTTGGTGGTGAAAATATCGAAGTAAATCTCTCGGAGTGATGTAATATTACACACGTCACCTGTTGACCTGGAAAGGGACGAGTGGTTACCACATGTCACTCGTTGACGTGGTCTACCACATGTCCTTGCTGATGTGGTCTACCACATATCCTTGCTGACATGGTCTGCCACATGTCCTTGCTGACGAGGTCTTCCACATGTCCTTGAATCAGACGGTTGAGGCTTATTTCAGGGCTTTACCTGGAGTCCACAGATTTACACCATGTCTCTTCTGGATCAGACGACCCAGATCACTTCGAACGATCTAATGCTTGAGATTTACTCTGGATGATCTGACAACTGAGATCTATTTCGGATGATCGGACGATCGAGATTTACTTCGGCTCTCTGGATCTCCATCTCTCTAAGCTTCAGGAATTTCAAATCTCAAACTTAAAATTCTTGAAGTGATTTATCCGGAGCTCACAATCCATCGCCACGTATCCCTATGGATCTGACAGTTGAAATTTACTCCGGCTCTCCAGGCTTCGGGTATTTCTGTTCTCAACTTGAAATTCTTAAAGTGAGATTTTCTGAAGCGTAACCTCCTCACATCTTTAGACCTGAAACGAATGTTGTTCGTTTATCATGATCTTAGATCAACGGATCGGTCTATCTGCGATGTTGCTTTTCCTTGGTGTTAAATCCAACGACCCTCCATCTTTTCTTATCCTATCCTTCCACTAAATTTTATCCGATGACTGACGGATATTCGGATAATCAAATTCTCAAACCTTGTGCCTCATTTATCCTATCCTTTACTTAATTTGATCCGATGGCTAACGGATATTCAGGTGATCGAATTCTCAATCATTTTTCCCTTCTAAGCTTTGATCTCTGCATATTGTTCGCTTCTCCTCTTGAGCTTATGTTGTTCTTTTTTTCCATCGTCATTGTTGTTCTTGCCATCAATGACAAGCAGACGCTTCCTGTAAAACATGCCAACATGAACATATCCTAGAGGAAGAGGGATAAGCATCTCTAGTCCTCATTAGCCATGAGTATCTAAGAGAACCAAGTGAATCTATGAAGAGACAAAAGAACTATCTGAGGGCTGAGCATCTCGAATCCCCATAAACCATGAGTGTCTGAGAGAACCAAGTGAATCTATGAAGAGACAAAAGAACTCTATGAGGGCTAAGCATCATTAATCCTCATAAACCATGAGTGTTCAAGAGAACCAAGTGAATCTATGAAGAAACAAAAAACTATCGTCTAATCTCATAGAAGGGAGATCATCGAAATATAAAATGGTCCTTGGCCTCAAGATCTATAGAGAAAATTTGGAAAATGTAATGCTCCTAAGGAATATGGTGCTTTGTCTCAATGCAAAGATAATTGGAGAAAGATCTAAAATGGGCAAGAGGACCCCTCACACTATAAAGTAACTAGAGTTTGGTGTACCTTGGGATTGCTGATGATTGTAGCTATGTGAGACATTCTCTAGCTTACAAACTTGTGAGATGTGGATCATTGCAGCTATGTGAGTCTTTCTCTCATCTTACAAACTTGAGAGAAATCTCCTAATAAGGGTACGTGGTTCCTTCCTGAGATAGAGCTGGGAACGTAGAGATGACCTCCTCCATTCAGAGAGTTGAGAACAACTCCAGATGATTATCCAGTGGGAAAGGCGATCTGTTGAGTTAGACGTGCCTGTGGTTGAGCACAAGGTGAACGTGTGAAATCCCAAAGTGTTGGGTGCATCGTCATGTGAACATAAATGAAGATGATGTATTAGCCTCCTTTGAGCAGTAGAGTTGACGAGAATACTCCAGATTATTCTTCTGTGTGAGGTAGTGGGAAAGAATATCTATAGAGTGGATGTGCATGTGGACGAGCACAGGTGAACGTGTGAAGATCTGGTTCTTCTGTGTAATGCAGTGAACCAAATGTGCCCCTAGTGGATGAACACTAGTGGGTGTATCATATCCTTTGCTATATATATTGTTCAAGATTCATACCTTCTTGTAACCCTAATTGTTATGTAAAGGGTACAGGTCGACCCCACCTTAATGTGATTAATAATAAATGTAAACGATAATTAATTTGGTCAATATTAATTATAATAATAATAATTACAATTATAATGTGACTTAGAGAGGTCAGCCTTCTTGAGCCAACAAACACTTATGTTGATAGGACAAGTCTAATATAAGTAATGGAATATTCCCCATTGTGGAGTCATATCTTTCTTGTGAGTTTGGAAATTTCAGCAAGTACACTTCTTTGGGAAAAGTGTGCACCACTCTTGGGCGCTATATTTCTAGGGTTTAAGCACCCTCTTGTGTGCCAGGGTTTATCTTGGTGGTGAAGGTATTTATCTTGAAGAATATAGCAAAGGATTTGGTTGGGTTTTCTTCCCTTGTTGAGAAGGGTTTCCCAAAATACATCTTGTGTTCTTGTGCATGGTGCTTCTTCTTGTGATCTTGGTTGCTACAACATTTTATGGTTATGGTTAAATGCTAAAATGGAATGAACTTCATTCTTAACCTATCTTATTGAAAAATCAACATGGTTTCAGAGTATAGGTCTTGAGAAAACACATTGCACAAGCATCCACCAAGTCTCGGTCCACTTTTGCAGAACTGTACGACCCTTCTAGGGTTTCCAGAAAAATCTGTATGACCTCCTTTTCAGTGGTGATTCAGCCTTTAATACTTGGACGCTAAGGATACTTTTGGCATTATAGAATACAACCTCTTCCAACGCATCTCCAGAAGCTCTCAAAACAAAATTTTGAAAAATTTTGATTTTTGGCCCTAGGGTTTCTAGGGTGCCGAAATTTCCTGCAGAATATTAATTATGGGTTTCTTAAGAAACATTTTTCTTGAATCAGTGAGCATCTCTATGATACTATCAAATTTATTGTTGGCAGTCATAAGTTCAATATAATCCAAGGTTTCTAAATCAACCTAATCATTAGGTTTTCAAATTCCAGTCGACAAGTTTTTGAAGAAACCAATCAAATGAAGAACAGAACAATAGTAGAAGATAGGCTTGATGGAGCAAGCAACTTCAGCCCCTGGAAATCAAAGATTCTAGTCACTCTTGAAGAATATGATCTCTTGTATGTGACAACTAAAACTCTACCAGCCACAACTACAGATATAGAGAAGAAGATAAGAAAGGAAGAAGATGTCAAAGCAAGAAAAATAATCATCTACTCAGTAAGATATCACCTCTTGCCTCGTATTGCCAATCTGAAGACAACATATGATATCTATGAAGATTTAAAAGGAATGTTTGAAAGTGAAAACACTCTCAGAGTTGTTACCTTAAAGAGTTGACTTCAAAGTACCAAGATGACAGGTGACACAATTGCACTCTTCTTTATGAAGTTATCAGAGATTAAAGAACAACTAGAGACCATTGGGGAAATCATGTCTGATAGAGAACTTGTCTTAACCACTCTCCAGAATCTTCCAAAATCATGGGAGACTTTCATTCAGAGTATCAGTGGAAGAGAAGATCTACCAACCTTTGAACGACTATGGACAGATTGCACTCAAGAAGAACTTAGACTTAGAAATAGAGGAGTGGAATATTCTTCAGAAGAAAATCATGCTCTTGCACTTCATACAAAGAAGGGAGGAAAATTCAAAAGAAATTTTAGGTAAAAATTTAAAGGTGAAAAGTCTTCATCCAATCTAGGTTATCAAAGAAGAGATGTTTCAGAAATTTAGTGCTTCAAATGTGACAAGTATGGACACATTGCAAAAAATTGTCCAACCAAGAAGAAGGGAAGACAATATGCTTCCATTGTTGACATTGATCCAGATCCACCTCAAAAGAGTGGAGAGATGAGAGAGGAGAAGTACTTCCTCTAAAAGGACATGACTACAAACTAGGTAAATCATTTGATATCTAATTTTATAATGATTTCATTTTTCCAAATAAATGAAGGATATTATTCCTAGTACAAGAGCTCTCAAAGACTTGGACCATTATCCCTGGTACGGAAGTCCAAACATTATTTAATTTGTTCATTATACAAGAACAAGCAGAAACGTTGTTCTTGAAGAAGAGATAGCCTTTCAAGGATCTAGAGAATCTCAAATGGAGATTGACAGTAAGACAAATACCTTCTCCCCCTTCAATAGTTCAGAGGAAGCATACCTTATTCCAATTGATCCAGTTGTTCTAGTTGATATATTCAGAGATATTGCAGTAGGGCATAAAAAGGCCTACCTAGAGTCACTCTGCAAAGAGGCAGAGAAACATACAAGCCTCTTAAGGCACATCCCGAGAAAGAAAAAGAGATTTATGAGCTATCCTTCATTCATGAGCTAGTTCATTGATGTTGAGCCTCCTTGTCTTAGAAAAGAAACAGGAGAAAAGGTATGGAAAGATGCCATAATAGAAGAATACCAGTATGTCTTAAAAGAATGATGTATAAATATATTGTTTAGAGACTAGAAGGGAAACCTGTAATGACTTCCAAGTGGATCTATAAGATCAAGCATGCAGCTAATAGAAGTGTCGAGAAATAAAAAGAAAGATCTAGAGCCAGAGGTTTCTCACATATAGAGGGAGTTGTCTATGATGATACACTTGATCTAGTAAGCCCGATATGCTTCCATCCGTACTACCACCCATGAGTTGGAAACTATATCAGATGGATGGATTCTTGATGAGTTTGGGCTTTAGCAAGAGTGTTGTTGATCCAAACCTATATTATTACAGTGTTGGTAACGAGAGCCTGATTTTGATGACTTATTCAAAAGCCTTGTTATTGGATACAAGTAATCTTTGACTTCTGATTTTGAGATGAAGGATATGAGTATGATGCACCAATTATTGGGACAAGAAGTATGATAGAGGACCAATGAGATTTTCCTAAGTCAAGGAAAACATCCAGTGGGAATATTAAATAAGTTCAGTATGAAAGAATGCAAAACCATGGTGATGGATTTGAAGAAAATGAATGATGATGATTCAAACGAGATTGGTCCACATCTGATTGGATCATTGATGTATATGGTTAACACCAGGCCTGATTCATGCTATGCAGTGAATGTGGTTATTCAATCCATGAGTCAGCCAAGACATAATCACTAGATAATAGTAAAACATGTATTGAGATATATACGAGGCACAATTGGATATGACCTAAGATATGCCTCCACTAAGAATTTGAGTTTGAAAGATATGTTGATACAGATTGAGGAGAGAGTATAGTGGACCATAATAGAACATCTAGTTTTTGTCTTACCGTGAAGTTTGCCATGGTTTCTTAATGCAGCAAGAAACAAGACTATGTGGCCTTGAGTACCACAGAGGCAAAGTATATAGCAGTGAGTGTGTGAAGCAATCCATCTTCACAAGCTTCTGACATATTTACTTAACCATGAGATGGATCCTATGATGATAGCGAAGAGTCATGTGTAAAGCTCCTTGAGAACCCAATGTTTCATAAATGGATCGAAACATGATAAGATGAAATATCCTTATATCAGAGATATGATGCAGAGGAAAATTGTACACATGCAGTACCTTCCTACACGTGAGCAGATTACAGACATCTACACCAGACTAACTTGGTGAAAAATTCCTTCCTAATTGAGAGGGAGTATTGATGACTCCAGCCAAAAACAAAATCCAGAGAACATCCATGTGAGACTTGGCATGATGAATAATGCCTCCCTAGCTGAGAGGGAGTGTTGATGACTGCATCTATGTGAGACATTCTCCAGCTTACAAACCTGTGAGATATGGATCATTACAGCTATGTGAGTCTTTCTCTCATCTTACAAACCTAAGAGAAAGCCCCTAAGAAGGGTATGTGTTTCCTGCCTAAGATAGAGTTGGGAACGTAGAGATGACTTCCTCCATTTAGAGACTTGAGAAGAACTCTAGATGATTATCCAGTGGAAAAGGCGACTGTTGAGTTAGACATGCATGTGGCTAAGCACAAGGTGAACGTGTGAAATCCCAAAGTGTTGGGTGCATCATCATGTGAACAGAAAAGAATATGATGTATTAGCCTCCTTTGAGCAACATAGTTGACGAGAAGACTCCAGATGATTCTCATGTGTGAGGCAGTGGGAAAGAAGATCTGTAGAGTGGGCATGCCCGTGGACGAGCACATGTGAACGTGTGAAGATCTGGTTCTTCTGTGTAACGCAATGAACCGGATGTGCCCCTAGTGAATGAGCACTAGTGGGTGTATCATATTCTTTTCTATATACATTGTTCAAGAGTCAGACCTACCTATAACCCTAATTGTTATGTAAAGGGTACAGGTCAGCCCCACCTTAATGTGATTAATAATAAATGTAAAAGATAATTAATTTGGCCAATATTAATTATAATAATAATAATTATTATTATGTGACTTAGAGAGGTCGGCCCTATTGAGCCAATAGACACTTCTTTTGATAGGACAAGTCTAATATAAGTAAAGGAAGATTCCCCATTGTGGAGTCATATCTTTCTTGTGAGTTATATCGAACAAGGAAATGAAAACAAATGAAAAACAAGAAACATCCATTATAGTTAGTACCTTCAAGGTGAAACACAAACCAATCAACATCGAGTGTGTGACAGTGGTATTCATCATAACAAAAGATAACATCAAACATATTATAAAAAGGATAATCAAATCTCAACCCCAATTAAAAACTACAACCATCACAACTCTACTTAGCAACAAAGTGGCTTACAACTTCCTTTATTAACATCAAAATCATGTTTTATCAACATATATAATCTACACTTTATTAACCAATACCTATCTCATGAACCAAATGTTGTCAATTTGGAAATAAACGTGTACCCTTGAAGCCAATAAGCCTCTTTATATCAATTAAAGATTTAAAGTGTCACAACAAAAATTAAGTAGAAGAGATAAGCATAACACACGTACTAAGAAGAGATCCCACAGAAGATTGATGGCAATATTCTACTTTTTGGATTCCTTATTGCTTTTTTTCAGAGAATACAATTTCTTTATACAATTAGACTTGCTTCAAAAAGCAAGGTTTATGAAAATTATACATTCCATGCACAACAAATAAAAAAAAATTAAAACATAAATTTACAACTTTGTTTTGTTTTTTAAGTGATTGATAAATATTCTAATAATATAAATAATTATTTATGAAACATAATAAGAGGAGATTACCATGGATTTCATAGTTTTCGCTTCTTTAATTATTTTTCTTAATCCATAAGGCTTGCTTGTATTGGACCTAACATCGGTCAAGGCATTGTTATAAGCCAAGTTGTAGAAGGTATTGTGAGACAATCAGAAGCAAAAGTTGCAAGTTTAGATTTTCTAGAAGCTATAAGTATTTGCATACTAGTTGTCAATTGATTTTAGCTTGTGTGGTTGGGAGGAATGATTGTTATCCTACCTGCTCGGATTGAACTCCCACAAGTGACATGTTGGGCGCATAATGAGTATATTGTTGTAATGGCTTTGAGCCCTATTGTTGATCGGCCTTGTGCCCTGAAGATTCTAGGGTTTACCCTAGGTACCATCCTCAAAATGAGGGGAAGTACTTGGGGGTTTTCCCTGGTCTTTGTAACATGGGGAAAAAAAGTATTTGTGGACTAGTGTGTAACACACCCAATCCCCTAACAATCATTAGGTTGATGGGATGTAAATATTTCTCAAATATTCTTCTAACATTTCCTTCTTGATGGTACCTCTAAATCCAATTCTAATCTCGGAAGCTGAATCTACTCGTCGAGAGCTTTCCAATCATTGTATTTACGCTTAAATTCGAGTCTTGGTTCAAAAGTTATGGTATTCTAAAGTTTAGGGCTCATTCTCGCCTACGATCCTTTTGTATCTCCACGTGGTATCCACATGGATCCACGTCACCTTACCTGTCCAATGTGGACTGACAAGCATGTTGATGTCTTGGGGTATGATAGCCCTATGTTGCAATCACGACCCAACTAACGCGAGATCAACACAACCTCTACACAGAACCTCACCAAAAAATGAGAATTCAGGATCCAAGACTCCCATAACATGACTGTCATAGACTTATGGTTGTACGATGATCCAATGATCTAGATATCCAAGTCCCTAGAACCCTGAAATACAACCATACTTGATCAGGGACCAAGGTTCTATCTCGCTTTGTAACTTACTTAGGAAATTTGAAGTGGAACAGTGATCCAATCGAAAATCAAGATCCTAGGTATCCAAAAATCCTCTCTTCCTCAAACTCCCCAATCTGATTGTCCCTATGGAACCATTGAAACATAGACCTTATGAATCATTCCACCCGACATGACAACTCGATCGGGCCCAGTGGTGAGTGACTGGGAAGATTTGCATGGATATGATGATATGGCTTGACATGTGGTTTGACATGGCATGCCACTTAGACTAACAGGGTACACTGATGTGAAACTGCCCTGTGGTAGTTGATGCCACAGTCTTGTTACCACCTCTTATAGAACACTGCGTTGGAACCGTGATCCAACCAGGATCTGAGGAACCAAGATTTTATAAGGAGACCTTCGTCGCAACCCTCTGGTGTTATGGTTATCTAGTGATTTGGTTAACCAAACTCTACTCACCTTTGGTTCCTACTTTCGACAATGATCGGATTTTTGATATTCCTCCTTCCTTCTGATCTAATGACCAGGATTACCCCCGCTCATCATAGTACCACCGAGGTCCTTTCGACTCACTCCACTAGAGTGTTGACACATGTTTTCCACTAGAAAGGGTTAGACCAGCCAACACAAGGCCCAACGCGTCAGCATGACATCATCCTCTCTCTTGTTTACATGTATAGGAAGGAGTGGTACCTCATGTTGGAACTCTGCCCCACTGGCATCTAGGATTTAAACAAGGGTAGGTTAAATAAAATGGGTTTGGGTCTTTGATTATCTGGAACCTCACTCTCTCACACAAGTTTTAAACAACCCGACTCTTGGGTTTTTGGGTTCCCTGCCTGGTTCCACTCCTATACTTGTAAAGGAGATGGGATAGAACACATAAAGCCAAGCACAATGAGGGAACCATGAAGCTTAAGGGATTTCTACTCTTCAGGCTACACTAGGGTACTCGCGACACAAAATTATTAAGAAAAAACAATATCTCCCAAAGGCATAAAACTTATCTTGCATACACAAAGAATTAGGTATTCCCATCGTTCCATATTTCACATGGAACAAGGACCATCAATTAAATTTAAGGCATACAGGGAGCACAAATCCATTCATCCCCTTACTCATTTATCAGAGTCTTAGGATCTCTGAACAAGTTCTCTTTATAGCATGTTCTCATAGATCAAACAACCAAAGGTTTATTACACATAATTAGACTGTGAAGTACAGGGTCTAGCAATGTCTTCATTCAACATACATCATGAGAAATAATAACCAGTAAGAAGCACAAACACGCAAAGAGAAACATACACACATTCCTTCCATTTCAATCTTGACTTTTATTCATACTTCCTGATAGTTCCTAATTTACACATTCAAAGGAAATACATTACATGATGAACAAGCATCAATCCATTGAGGTTAGTATGCACTTATTTGTTCATATTAAAGACTGGCCAAACCGAATGACTGAGGGTGTATGCCTTTCCACTCAAATGTAGGCTTTGTTGAACTTGGAATTTCTACAACATGCCACCCACGTTCCAGGCCATGATACCACCAGGGAAAACTCAATTCTCTCTCTCTGAAAGATTTAGATATAGTGAAGACCACTCTCCTTCATTGTCAACAACACAATTGAAACCCTCTGTGACCCACCCAGCTCGAGGCCTCCATAAATATTTCAGATGTCCCTCTAGTTGGCTTCAATTGCACATGGGATTCCCTTCACTACTTCTACAGTCCCTCATCACCGTCCCCTCCTAGTTCCATTTCGCTACCTACCGAACGTTAAATTCACAACCCTCTTGCTTAGGTTGAGTTCCTGGGTTCCTAGTTGCTCAAATTTCAGTCAAAAATATCCCAAAAGTTTATTCTCCCCTTGGTTCCTTGATTTATGTGTGCTCTATCCACCCTCTTCTTGTTCTCCCTTTTCTCTCCTCCTTCAAAGGTTCCTGATTTTCCCCTTGCTTTTGTTAGAGGCACTCGTGGGTTAACTCCCAAAATGAGGTGGGTACTATGTTGTACATGAGGCTGACAGTCTTCAATTGTCCTATTCATCCTCCATACTTCCATTAAGGTGGGTATTTGGTTTCTCAAATAACCAGGCCTCTCTACATTAATTGATTTTTGGGAAAAGGGGATAAGGAGGAAATTAATCAGAAGAAGATATTTTTGGTAGATAAGGAAATTCTCAAAACCCCTCACCAACTTTCCTCTTATGGTATCATGGCCAATACTTCAAGGCTTCACCCTTCAGTCATCTTGTTGGAAAATTTTCATTAAACAAAAATGCAATGCATTGTCTTTTAGTCATAGTCTTTAACTCATAACCTGTAATTATAGTCTGGGGAAAAACAGGGTGTTACATTCCCCTTCCCCTTAAAAAGGAAACATTGGCCTTCATGTTTTACTATCTATATAAACAACCATTATACAGAAAACAAAAATGGGTATGCCACTTTCATGGTATCCTCCATCTCCCATGTGACCTCATCTACTCCAAAATGTTTCCACTACACCTTGACCTAGACAATGGCTCAGTTCCAGAGCAGTGTCTCTCTCTTGTCCATGATGCATTGAGGCTTGGGATGGAAGTCTCCTTCTAGCTCCTCCTAGATCACAGTACAATCAATAACATGATTAGTATCATGAACATATTTCTTTAAAAAATATAGATGGAAGACATTATGGGATTTGACAATGAGAGACAAAGAAAGCTAGTATGCCATCAGTCCCACCCTTTCTAGAATCTCAAAAGGTCCACAATAGCAAGGTGCCAACTTGGCACAAGTCCCCATCCTCAAGGAGATTCTTTTAGGCTTAACTCTGACATACAAATGATCTCTTACTTTGAACTCTTTATGATTCTATTTGTTTTCAATGTAGCTCTTTTTCCTGTCTTGAGCCACTTCCATATTCTACTTAATTTTGACTACTTCCCGCTCCATCTCCTTCAACATATTGGGTCCTAGGGTGATACTATATACTAGATTATCCCAACTGATTGGAATTCTACACTCTCTGCCATATAGAGCCTCAAAATGGATCATTTTCAATGACTCTTGATAGTGGTTGTTGTAAGCAAATTATACCAAAGGAAAGTATTCCTCCCATTTCTTGGGTTGGTGCATAACATACATCCTCAACATATCTTCCAACACTATGTTCACCCTCTCAGTTTGTTTGTTTGTTTGAGGATGGTAAGCAGTGTTGAAAGCTAGTTGCATTCCAAAACCTATAAATAGACTTTTCCAGAATTTTGATGTAAATTTAGCATTCCAATCATAAATAATTGTCTTGGACATGCCATGCAATCTAAATTTTTCCTTTATAAAAATATCAACAAGATCTATTGCTTTATAAGTGGATTTAATGGAGATGAAGTGAGTTTCCTTACTCAACTTGTCCACCACCACCATGATCACATAATGTTGTATTGATGTCCTTGGTAATCATGTGATGAATTCCATGGAGATAATCTCCCATTTCCATTATAGAATTTGCACTAGGTGTAGTAATCCTGTTGGGTGTTTATGATCAACCTTGACTTGTTGGCACTCCAAACACCTAGCAATGTATTCTGCAATATCTCTTTTCATCCTCGGCCAGAAATACAGTTTTATTCTTGTATTTATCATCTTTTGATAGCTTGGATGACCCACATAGGGTCTTCTATAAAGCTCGTCCATGATGATATTCTTAGGTTCAATTGAATTGGGTATGTACAATATATTATTGTACATCAACAACCCATCCTCTACGAGCTGATATTCTTCATATTTATCCCTCTTGGCTCTTGATACAAGCTTTCCTTTATTGAGTTAAGTTGTTCATCATCATGTAGGCAATTTATGATTCTTTTCTTTATATCATATTTGCATGTGTTTGTTGTCGCTAAGAATGATGTCTGCATGCTTTTGTTCAGTGCATTTGCCACTCGATTTTCCCTGCCATTAATCTGTTTGATTTAAAAATCAAACTCACTAATTAGAGCCATCCATCTGGCATGTCTAGAATTTAAATGTGGTTGATCAAATAAGTACCTCATCCCACTGTGGTCTGTCATTAATACAAACCTTCTTCCAAGTAAATAATGTCTCCACATCTTCAAGGCATGCACAATGGTTGCTAGTCCTAAGTCTTGAATGACAATGTTTCTCATGCTCATTCAAATTTCTTGATTCACAGTAAACCACATGTCCTTATTGTATGAGGACTCCACCAAGTCCTTATTTACAAACATATGTACAAACTAGGAAATATTTTTCAAGATCTACAATTTTTAGGATATGGGTGTTGGTTAAAAGATATTTCATCTCTTGAAAGCTCGCTTCACAAACTGCTAACCACACAAACTTCACTCCTTTTCTTTTAAGGGAAGTGATTGGGTGGATGATTTTGGAAAACCCCTTAATAAACCTCCTATAATATCTAGCTAATCCCATAAATGACCTCACCTTAGACACATTTCTAGGAGCTTTCCAATCCATGATGGCCTTAATATTTTATGGGTCTACTATCATTATATCTTCCGAGATTACATGACCCAGATATTGAATTTGTCTTTGGAAGAAATCATACTTGTTGTACTTGGCATACAACTGGTGTTATCTCAACACATGCATTACCAATATGAGGGGCTCCTCATGTTCCTCTTGGGTTTTTGAATAAATTAGGATGTCATCAATGAATATTAGGACAAACTTGTCCAAATATTTGTTGAGAATACTATTCATTAAACACATAAAGGTGGCTGGTGCATTGGTAAGTCCAAAAGGCACCACCACAAACTCATAATGCTCGTACCTTGTCCTAAAGGATATCTTATGAATATCTCCATCCTTAATCCTAAATTAAGGGTACCCAGACTTCAAATCTATTTTAGAGAACATTGTAGCTCCTCTAAGTTGATAAAAAAAATCATCAATTCTGGGCAGCTGGTATTTATTCTTGATGGTCGTCTTATTTAACTATCGATAGTCAATACACAATCTGAGAGTACCATCCTTTTTCTTTAAAAATAAAGATGGTACTCCCCATGGGGGTACACTAGGTCTATTGTATCCCTTATCCTACATTTCCTTTAACTGCAATTTTAGCTCCACCAGCTCCAGTGTGCTCATCCTATAGGGAACCTTAGATATAGGTACTACTCCTGGCATTAGTTCCATTGAAAATTCAATCTCCCTCCAAGGGGGCAATCCTAGTATCTCTTAAGGAAATAGGTCTCTAAATTCATGCAACACCAAGTGGTCTTCTATTTCTAGTTTGTTGTCTTCTATTGAATTTAGTACTTGTATATCATATAGGGAACACCCTTTCCTCCTATACTTCTTAAGTTGCAATGTTGATATTTTCATTGCTAATACATGCTTCTGGATGCCCTGTAGCACCCTCTTATCGCCCTCATCATCCTCATAGTCCAAAAATTTACTAAAACAAACCAGTTTGACTTTGTGAGAAACCAACCAATCCATGCCTATCAACATATCATATGATCCCAAAGGACACAGGTTCAAGGTTGCTTGTGTGTGCAGTCCATTCATTTCAAATGGGAAGGCTTCAATCATATTTGTCACCTTCGTATTAGTCCCTACAACTAACTGAACTAACCATGATTTTGCATGCTTCTTTCTCTGTACGACACATGATTTAAAAATTTGGGGTGAAATATAGCTCAGGTTACAACCAGTGTCAATTAAAATTGAAATGGGTCATTTTACAATTTTACCTTCCAGTTCCACCACTGAGGCTTGGTGGTCTACCTGTCGATTCTCGATGACTGTGTAAATCTTGGGCACGCTCCTGGCTACATCATCAACTGTAGTTGCCTCTTGGACATTGTAGACTCTTCAACTTTCATGTTGCATATAGGAGAAGTCTCTCAATAAGTGTGCTTCTCCATAGCCCTAGCATTAGAGAGGTCCTTTCTTCCACTCTTCCTTCTTTTCCTTTGTTTGATTTGTTGGCCTATTCCCAGTTTGAGATGGAAATTTCTATTGATGCATACTTCTAGTGGGATGATTGGACTGAGCATTTATTTTTGGATTGTTGTACTGGGATGGTTTAAATGCATTCTTCTTGAATCCATACTTGTCCTTGTTTTTCCAGTCTTTGTGAGAATCTTGCCTAGGATTAGATTGATCATAACAGTATTTGGCCTTCTTGATGGTGTCATATAGTGGCTTAGACTCATAAAATTCAATTATGTCCTGACAGGACTGTGGAAAACCATTAAGGAAGCATTGTATCCTCTCTTTTTCATCTTTAATATAAGGGACATAGCTCAGTAGTTCTAAAAACCTTTTTGCATAAGCATCCATGGCAAGTTGTCGTAGCTTATGTTCATGGAATTCCTTGATCCTAACATCATAATATTTCTCAGACAGATATGCTTTCCTAAAATGCTTCTCAAATTTTTTCTAGGTTAGCTTGCTTTTGTTGACTCCCTTAACATTTTTGAGGTCTTCCCACCAAATGGAAGCGCCTCCACTCAAATTGAAGATGGATATCTTCTCCTTTGTAATTACTGAGTAATTATGAACCCGTAAATATTTCTTTAACCCCAACAGTCAGGCCTCTGCTTCCTCTCCCTTCTTGATTTCTCCATCAAAGGTAAGGGATTTTTATTTCTTAAATTCCTCTCTTAGGGAACTCTTTCCCATGTTTATTTGTGTTGGCATGTGTTTTTGAATTTTTGATGGGCTCTGCCACTTTCCAAACTATTTTCTACCTGCATTGTTGGCATCCGATCCTTGTTGCAAGTGCTTCTGAATTTCAAACAAAATTTGCAGTAGCACTGCATTTATCTATTTCTACTTCTCCTAGGCTCTAACGAGCCTTTGACTATTGTCCATTTATCTTCTCAACTCAACCTTCATGCTCTTCATTGTTTCTTCCAAGTTCGGAGGAGTCTCTATGTCCCTCCTTTCATTTGACTCCTCTTCTCTACTTTGTAAGGTTTCTTCCATTTCTAACTATGCTAGAATCTTTGTTGTTTTCTTCTCTTCTCAATATCTTCTATGTGTTGAAACAAAAATCTATTGATACCTTATTATAAAAACCAGAAAGAGCGCACAATACTTGTCCTTGATAGGGTCTTCTAACATCCTAATTTCAAGATTTCGTCACTGTTGTCATACACATTCAAATTTGTCATTAGTGATTATCAACATGCTTAGATAAGGTAAAGGGCAAAGGTTTTTCTGTTGTTTGTATTCCAAATGAAACTTGCAATCTTTAATCATTTCAGCTAGCATACAACCTTTTTATGCAAAAAGAAAGGAAAAGAAACTTTAACGAGCTCCTTGAATCCCTTTGGCCTACAATGCATTTAACTTTTGTTGGCCCACTCAATCCTCGAGTTTGAAACGTTGATTTGATAAAACTCTTTAATACACCCAATCCCCTAACAGTCATTAGGTTGGTAGGATGTAAAGACTTCTCAAATATTCTTCTAACATTTACTTCTTGAAGGTACATCTAAATCCAATTATAAGGTTGAAATATGAATATATTTGTCAAAATATTTCCAATGACTATATTTACGCTTAAATCCAAGTCTTGGCTCAAAAGTTATGGTCTTCTAAAGTTTAGGGATCATTCTTGCCTATAGTCCTTATGTATCTCCATGTGGATCCATGTCACCTTACACATTCGATGTGAATTAGTTGGCATGTTAATGTGTTGGGGTACAAAACCCCTACTGAAAATTCCAACCCAGCTGATGCGAGGCCGACAAAACCTCTACACGGAACCTCACCAAAAATTGGGAATCCGAGAACTGGGTCTCCCAGAATGCGACTGTTATAAACTTCTGGTTGTTCAATGATCTGGAAATCCGAGCCCCTGCAACCCTAAAATGGAACCATTCTCAACCAGGGACTGGGGTTCTATCTTGTTTTGTAACTTACTTCGGAAACTTGAAGTAGAACCACGACCTAACCAGAAACTCGAATATGGGGGATCCCAAAAGCCCATTGATCCATATTATTTTGTGAATGACATGAAGGAAAAAATATAATCGAGATATAACAATGAAATACACAAAAATATAGAAGAGAACACAGAAATACAGTGAAACCCAACTTCTATTACTGAATAAGATAGAAAAATACTGTAGGAAAAATGGGTTAGCTTATCTCTAAAAAGAAAGAGATGTTGGCTACGCTTCATTCACAAGAAGATTTACTTCACACTCCATTGCATTCTTAAAGGGCCTCCTTCACCTCAATTATATATGAGAGAGTGAGAGGAAAACAATTCCCATGATGCATGTGCGATAAATTGGACTAAGTTTATAAAATACGATAGCCATGTAAAATACTAGGACTTCCCGGGCGGTCACCCATCCCATTACTACTCTAGCCAGAGCACACTTAACTACAGAGTTATAATGGGATCCAATGAATTAACTCTAAGTTGTATGAATGTACATAAGACCATTACATGATGTATGTAATTAACAAATGAAGATGACATTATATTCCTTTCCCCATCAAAAGGGTGAATGTTATGGTTTATCAAAACCACAGGCACAAAATGGTGATTCAGTGAAAAAGGTGGATGGCCACTGAGATCCATATGTATCATTCCTCCCCCCTTAGGAATAAATGGTCCCCATTGTGTCAAGTTCCCTTGGGAGATGAAGAAACTTCTACTAAATCTGAAGTTTGGTGTGTTGCTTGCCTTGTTGAAGAAGTTGTCCTGCTTAGCTTGTTGAAGGTTGTCATGAACCTGTTGTTGGAAGGGTTGAATTCGTTCAACCAATCTAGTTGCATGATATACCTGAGTGTGGGAGGAATCTATTGGTGAATATGCATAATGAAGAGTATGAAGGGTTCTGTTATAACCTTTCTTGACTGGGAAGTGTGGAGGCACCCCCGTAGGTGCAACAAGAACATCTTGGTGCTCTTCTACAATATTGTCCATCTTCTTCTGTTGGATAGAAAGGTCTTCGGATGAGGATGCATTGGTTGTAGTGTCCTTTTGTACACCTTTTGATCGGATTGTCAAGAGGCTAAACTTTGCAGTATGAGAGATTAATTTGTGGAATTATTTTGGTGGGACAATTGTTGAAACTACCTCTGGTATCCTATATAGTCGAACCCCCAAAGTAACAATGACGCCATGAGGTTGAGACTCATAAATAACATGATGCCTCCACATATATGGTTGGCCTAATAGAACATCACAAACTTACAGTGGGGCAACATCACATAATACCTCATCCTTGAAGGAATTGATGTCATAGGACAGGCAACATTGTTGGCTAACATGGAGATCTTGACCCTGGCGACGTCACCTGATGTTGTATGGTGTTGTTGGAAAATCCAACTGCTTGACAAACTCTATTGAGATGATGTTCTTTTGGCTTCCGATATCAACAATAAAATGCATTGGAGTCCCCTTCACCCACATTTTTGAATGAAGAGTCGCTCCCCCTCCTCAGGATCTTCTTCTGGTTGGATTGTTGTAGTTGTGACAGTAGGAGTGGGTTCTGCATCAATGATCTATCTCCTTTTATCATTTTCTGAATCAAGGTCCAAGTCAGGGTTTGGATCTTTATCCTTGAGCTCGGCCACCAATGACTGTATTGAGCGACATTCATCAGTGTTATTCCAAGGGATTTTTTGGAACTCACACCACTTTTCGGTGTCTTTCTTATACTTCCCATTCCCATTCTTTGCATGCATCTGGGACTGGCTCTCTTGAGGTTGACCTTCCTTGCTCTGTCCATGCTTCTCCCACTTACTCTACTACTTGAATTTCTGCTCAATTTTGACTACATATCGATAAGCAACTCCCAGTGAGGAGAGGCCCAAGATATCCATATATGTTTGGATGTACCTGTGTAGACCACTGTGGTACTTCAAAACCAGGGGTTGCTCGGAGTCTTTGATACCCAGCTTTGAGCACAAGGTATGAAATATGTTGGTGTACTTCAGCACCATTTGGTCTCTTTTTTGACGCAAATTTGTCCATCTCATGTATTGGTCATCATAGTTTTTGACAAGGTATAAATCTTCCTTTAAGGCATCTGCAAAGGCCACCCAAGTAGGTTTTCTCCCAAATAGTGTAGATTCATCCTCGGTGTACCTCTCCCAGTAACCTTCCCACCAAGCTCTGACATGGGGAAGGGATTAAAGGAGTGTGAAGGTGATCTTTTCACTGTCGGAAAATTTTTGGACAGAGTAATAACCTTCTAGCAAATTCAACCATTTTTCTAGAGCATTTGTATCTATCTGGCCTTCAAATAAGGGGATATCAAAATTGACTTGTACCTTGAAGGGTGTCGCACATGCGAAATGGCTGCTTGTTGAAGATGCCTCAACTACCGCCATCGGTAGTCTTCGAAGAATCTGAGCGAAGTTGTCCATCATTTTGTTCCTTTGTCGCACAAGGGCTTCCTCGAGCAACATCTTAAAATGATCTCATGCTCTGTCATCTCTCTTTTCTTCTGCCATGGGAGGCCGCTTGGGCTAGCGAGAGTGGTTTTCCTCAAGTGAAACTAGATCGAGACCCAAATCTCTATACCTTGACCTCGTCGGGGACATGCTCTAAGAAATGACAAGGAGTAGACCGCTCTTATACCATTGATCTAGATTATTTTGTGAACGACGTGAAGGAAAAATATAATCGAGATATAACAATGAAATACACAAAAATATAGAAGAGAATGCAAAAATATAGTGAAACCCAAATTCTATTACTGAATAATATAAAAAAACATTGTAGGAAAAATGGGGTAGCTTATCTCTAAAAAGAAAGAGATGTTGGCTACACTTCATTCACAAGAAGCTTTACATCACACTCCATTGCATTCTTAAAGGACCTCCTTCACCTCAATTATATATGAGAGAGTGAGAGGAAAACAATGCCCATGATGCATGCGGGATAAATTGGACTAAGTTTATAAAATACCATAGCCATGTAAAATAATAGGAATTCCTGGGCAGTCACCCATCCCAGTACTACTCTAGCCCGAGCGCGCTTAACTACAAAGTTCTAATCAGATCCGATGAATTAATGCTAAGTTGTAGGCATGTACATAAGACCATTACATGATGTTTGTAATTAACAAATGAAGATGGCATTACATTCCATTCCCCATCAAAAGGGTGAATTTTATGGTTTATCAAAACCACAGGCTCAAAATGGTGATTCAGTGAAAAAGGTGGATGGCCACCGAGATCCATCTAGATCACCCATATTCCTCAAACGCCCCGATCTAGTTTTCCCACTCACACCATTGACATGTATATCTGACAAAGCATGTTGCATGGCATGACACCTTGCAACTCGACCAGACCCGGGTTGACTTGGCATGATGAAGTGGCAGCTGACTGTGCAGATTTGCATGGATATGATGACATGGATTGACATGTGGTCTAACGTGGAATTATAGTTGGAATAGCATGGTACGTTGACATGACACTACCATGTGGCAGCTTACATCACAGTCTTATCCCTGCCTATTACAAAACCCTACGATGGAACCAGGATCCAAGATTTTACAAGTAGAGCTTCGTTGCAACCCTTCGGTGTATCGATTATCTGGTGATCTGGTTAATAGGAATCCACTCACATGTGATTCCTACTTGCAATGATGATTGGAAGGTTGATATTCCTCCTTCCTTCTGATCTAACGACCATGATTATCCCTGCTCATCATGATACTATCGAGGTCCTTTCGGCCCGCTCCACTAGAGTGTTGACACCTATCTACCACTAGATGATGTTAAATCGACCAACACGTGGCCCAATGTGTCAGCATGAAATCATTCTCTCTCTTGTTTACAAGTATAGGAAGGGGTGGAACCTCATGTTGGAAACCCACCCCAATGACATTCTGTATTTAAACAAGGGTAGGTTAAAAAAAAGGGGTTCGAGTCTCCAGTTATCTGGAACCTCACTCCCACGCACAAGTTTTAAATAGCTCGACTCTTGGGTTTTTGGGTTCCCCTCTTAGTTCCACTCCTATACTCGTAAACAAGAAGGGATGGAACACATAAATCCGAGTGTGACAAGGGAACTATTATCATAGGATTTGTACTTGTGCAAAGCCCAACACAAATCCCCCAAATTTACGTAACTATGGAAAATCCTACCACTGTCACCTCAGTAAGAAATTCCTTCGGTTTAGTAATGGAGGAGGTCCACCATAGGGGAGGCTTCCTAGGTGACCTCAAGGGATCAAAGTATCAAGTATTGTATCCAAGCCTACTTCCCCCTCTCTTGATCACCTAAAGAAAGGTCTAGGTCAAGGAAAACTAAGAGGTATAAATATGTTTGAGTACCTGAGTACCTGCCCAAAACAAGAACAATTTATAGCATATATTTGATGATTTCCAAGTACAAACATCCAATTAATACTTCATAAGACACTAGACAATGAAAATTTCAATGGCTGATACAAATTTGCAGCAATACAATAGTCTTATAACAACAATATGAATTTGTAATATCAACAATAAAAATATCTTAGAATCTCAACAATTGACCAAGGAAATTAAGCATGCATCACATAGAACATTATCCAATTGCTTAAGAGAAATTCTAACCAAGTTAGTCCACCTTTTCAAGAGTGTATGCAACAAATAAGAATTTATTCAGACGATTGTAGAAAAAGTTTGCAACAACAAGAAGTTTACTAGTGAGTTAGTGTGTGTTAGTGTTAGCAAAGTTAGTAGAGAGCTTGAGAGAATTGAAAGATGTTGGTTGTGGAGCCTGATTATCTTCATGATTAAGAGGTCTTTGTTTTTCATCTATGTTTATACCCCATGAATAATTTACACCCTGGAAGAATGTACAACCCTCCACGAGGGGGAGTGCAGGGGGGCTTTCCCCTCTTGCGGGGTCCAGGGGAAAGTGGGCCCCCAAAGGAAAAATTGTCTTGTAAATGTATATTGTAATTTCATTGTAAATTTGGACCATTCATTATAAGTTTTCATATCTGATGGTAGAATTTATGTTAGGTTTTTTTTCCCTAGAAGGAAACCCTCTTTTATGAGGGAAATGTATTGCGTCTATGTATCATTGCGAATATTATATTCTGAGAAAGGAGTATGTGAAAGAAAGAAGAGGAAGTTACAATGGGTGTATTGTAGGTTGTATCCCTTCATTTGTTGGATAATAATAAAGGAAGGACCTAGAAATTTCTCTAGTGGATGTAGACCACACTGGGTGAACCACATATATTTGTGTATCTATTGTATTGTGTATCTTCTATGTTTTATTTTTGCATTTGTTTTATTTTATTTCTCCACAATCCTGTTTTTCTAACAAAAGAGAGTGTTTGTTGATCAATTTCACCATAAGAAAGTTGTAAAATCCAGTGCCTTTAAGGGCTATGGAGACTCTATAATAGCAATACAACAATGCTTGAGGATTGAACTAGAAAATACCAAGAGGTAGGGCTTAAACTCTAAGGTTCTAGCATATTAGGACTTTAGGTTTTAAGCCTTAAAGAGAAGGATTGCTAGAGTGAAATCACTTTTGGGATTTAGCAACATTTTCTCCCTTCTTAATACTTCAAATAGGTCAAGAAATCAAGTGTCTAGGGATAAAATCCTAAATTGTTATCACTTTAGGGATTTAGGATGCTAACCCCACCAAGGAGATTTCACCAAATTTAAACAAAAATAACCTTGTGAGAGGAGGAAACAATTATGCTTATCTCTTAGGGTTTTACCAAGCAATATGTCTAGCATAAAGTAGCAATATTCACCATGAACATAACAACATAAAGATAAATTGCAGAAAATTAACTCACTTTAGCCAAGAAACCAAGAGACAAAACCCTAATTGCATAAATTATTCTTCAAAATCAGCAAAAGCATCCATAAAATGATCCTCCAAGCATGGCGCATTAGTAGAAGAGAGAGATAGACCAAGATAGAGAAAACATTTCATACTTGTTCTCACAAAAGGTGAGGAATCCATGATGATAAAGTTAAATTAGAAGGTCCTCTATTTATATGAGGCCTTCTAAACTAATTTATCCACATATAAAATTTGTCAACAACAAATTAGAAAAGGGTCGACCCCTTCATTTTCCTCTACAATATGCCAAAATGAAAAATACATAAAGTAAAACCCTAAAAAGGGTGACGTAGGGCTGAAGATGAGACGTCAAGCCTCAAAGAGGAGATCATTGGGACTCCAAAGGCCAATGTGCCATGCTCTCATGTGCAAAGGTGCCATGCCATGTGTCCCCTCCCATCAAACCACCTATGGAACCACCTCATCCATCAAACCCTAGCCTCCAAGATAACGTTTATGTCTAAAGGGTGACATCCTAGACCTCCAAAGGCCATGTCCACATATAGAAGGTGATTTCATGCGTGGTTCATCATCCTTCACGAGGAAAGGTCCCACAAAGACAAACAAGTACGCCCTCCAAGGGTCCATAAGTCATATGAATCATACCAAGTAAGCCACATTTAATATAAGAACCACCCAAACAAGTGCATTAAATCCCCCCTTTTCAAATTATATAAATGCTCAAAGACCTTATAAAATTTTCCAAATTTAGGTATCAGAGGGGTGTCATGGTGCCCTATTGGGTAGGCCAATCCCCAAGTCAAGGAATGTTTCCCAAGAAGACCCTATCTAGATCATGTAATGAGTATGAGGTGGATTTGGGAAAGACTCTTGGGCATGGGGTTCTTGACATATCAAGAACTCATATTGTCTCATTTATGGGTGCCTTTTTGGAGGGTCAGATACATCCTTGAGTTTCCCTTTGTTAACAATCAACATTTTTCCAAGCCCTTTATTTTCTTTTTTATTAAGTCCAAACATTGAGTGCTATGTGCAATGGAAATAAAGGATCACTGCAATTCCACTTGAAGTTAGAATACATTGGGTGTTATGTGCACTAGAAATAAAAGAACACCGCAATGCACTCCCCCTTCAAGCGATACACTTATGTTTATTTATTTTTCGTTTAAAAGTCCTTTATTCCTTTGGAGAACAATTTAATGGCTCTCGATACTTTAGGGAGAGAATTTATGTATGATGTTAGCTACGACACCTCTAGGCCTTCATCCCATTCTTCCCATGAAATGAGGCACAAAACCTTTTTGGAGTCAATGTACCCGAAAACCCAAGAGATGAAGAAACATAAGGGAAGAAGTGTGGAGAATGGTAAGTATGAGTGGGAATGGTACAATGACCCTTCAAGGAAACCCCCAGTGGCAACCCTTTTCACGAGGCTGACCAAATTACTAGGATACCATGACAACCACCAAGGTAAAATTAGGCAAAAGATATAATTTCCAAGAAAACATTCCATAATCAAGAAAGGACTCTTTGCAACATGCTCAAATGCTTCAAATATTAAAGTGACACTTACCATGAGACTGGACTTGTTACCTCATGAAGAAAGACTTGCCTCTTTTGGTAGCCAAACCAGTGTAGTGGATGATTCTCTGTTGTCGATGATGATGGTGAAGCGTGGTAAAGAGGAGGGGCTCTATGGGTCGTGCTATCCATTCGACTCCTGGCACTCTGTGTCTACTACTTTCGGGCCTCGAGACATCATCTCCTTAGTTACCCCTAAGCTTGTGGGTAACATCTGGCTCCTACATGTGGACATGAGCTCCCTATAGAGCACATGAGAGCCTCAACATCTCTTGGTATGACCTATTCCTACACACACTCAAGCAAACTGTTAAAATCAGAGGGGTGGTGTAACTCACCCCCTATTCATATGGAAAAAATGATAACTACCAAAATCTAGAGAAAATTCCAACATATCAATGAGTATGAAAATTATACAAATGTAACATATAAACATGTAAGGATGCAAGAAAACCAATATGTAAATAAGAAATATTGATGCAAATCCAAGCGAAATGCAACTACACTACCATGATATGCATGATCCAACATATATACAATGCAATACAGAATGAAAATGCCTACCCTAACTTACCTACCTAATCTATGATACCTCAAGAAGTCAAGTATCTTCCCCATGATGGGGATTGAGAAGGGATCCACTAACTGGTAGTGGATGCCTCCTCCCTTGTAATGCGGATAAGTAGTATGAATCATTGACAGACTTCTTCACAATCGTATATGGACCTAGCTAGAAATTTTCAAACTCCCTTTGTGTGTTGGGCAAACCCTTCTTTGTTTCCCACTCTAAAACCAAATCTCCTTGTTTGTAATCTCCCCTTCTAAGCCCAACTTATTCTTGTATTACCCTGGTATATTGTCTCAAGGGAGGGGGTGGGATTATGTTGTAAGAACATCATCTTGGCTCAGTCTAATCAATAATTCCTTATCATCTTTCTTCAATATTTTGACAGAGTCAATTTCCTTATCTTTATATTTGTTTAGTTTTTTATGGTAATCTTCCTTCTTAGGCCAATCTATAGCATCAAAATATTCTTCTTTGGCAAAGGGAGAGTCATCTGGGAAAAAATACAGAAGGGGGTCCTTGACTACTTCAGGTGGTTCTTCCGTCTTAGAGTCAAGTTCAATCTCTTCAACATGATTCTTTATCATAGTCATGTTGGGTAGGTGGGAATAAGTACCATCATCCATAAGTATATAAAAACTGATCAAATCCATTTCCAATGTGCCACCCAACGTTGCAACAAATTTTCCAGATAAGAGCATTCCCATACATTAGGGACATATACAACCACAATGTCCATCAAGAGAACTATCTCGGGATATCGAGTAAGGCAGACCTTCACATTCTCTACTACATCAGGAGTGGGAATGGCCCTAGATACTATCCTGCATACATTCTTGTAAGGCCTTGTGGTCTCCAAACCTAATCACCTCATCACTTTTAAGTACATGATTATTGTGCCCACAATTGAGTCAAGCATACAATTATTCAAGAGCTTATTATGTACCTGCAATCACATGAAGAATGATGGGTGCTCATCATATTACAGTCTAAAATTATTAGCTTGCAACATTATAGGAGGGTCCATAGGCTCACCTTGTACCTTGAAGAATTTCTCAACCTTGTTTTTCATCTAGGGAATCTTAATGATTTATTTAAGAGGTACATGAATGTTTATCTTTGCTAAGACATTGTCTATGTCAATATTTAATTCTAAGTCATTGGTCTTTGGAAAATTGGGACTAGGAGGAGGTATACTTGTTGGTGGAGGAGGCAGTCCTTGTTGAGGGAGCTTAGGGTCACTAGGAAGAAATAATGGCACATTTCTTCCTAAATCTCTCTCTTGACTCCTCATCTAGGTTGTTTATAAATTCCAAGTTTGTCTGCAGTTGTATTTCTCTCAATGGGCCATTATCCATGTTACGAGAGCCTTGATTTTAGCATAATAAAATCATTCTCAGCATTGGTTTTTCCTCCGATATTTTTCTAGGGGTATCTACCAAAAAATATTGGTGTTCATGTGTGCATGATGGTTTCCAGTTTTTTTCTTCCACTGCATGTTTAAAGTTGAATATTTTAACAGTGTATTTTTGTTTTGTGAGCTGCTAATCTAATTAGCAGTAACGAAATCACTAGATAACAAGGTACCTAGGTGTTGGAGTAAGGGAATTTCAACATGGTATCAGAGTGCATGCTCTGAAGGGAAGCCATATCTTAGATCCATATCATTTGATAGAAGATATATCATATCTATAGAAGATCTTAGCAGATCCATTACCAATAGGATGAAATCAAAGGACATATTTCAGGGGAACAGTTGCACTGGGGCAGAACTAGGATTTTGTAAGTTTACAGATTTGTATGTAGGTTGTAAGAAGGGACACACACATACATATGAAAGATTTAGTGAGCACACGCATGTACATATGTGGTTGTAAGTGATCACAGGCACATACATATGTGGGTGTCAACGAGCACAAGAATGTACATATGCAGGTGCCAGTGAGCACATGCACATGCATATGCGAGTGTCAGTGAGCACAAGCGTGTACATATGTGAGGTTTCAATTGTGATAGGCACGTACAAGTAAATAGAGATCATTAAAAGGGAAGTTTCAGTAGCAGAGTCAATCTCAGTAGGTAGCAACATTTGTAGAAGCTCAAGTTAAGGAGTTTGTTGAGAATTTTGAGAATGAGTTCTTGTTAGTCTCTTGTCGTTCTGACATAGTTTCCAGTAGTACCTGGTTCGTGGATAGTGAGGCATCTCGTCATATGAAGGGTACATGTGAGTTGTTTACCAGATGGTAAAAAACAGACTCATATCTACATGTGGAGATTGGAAATTATGCCAAGTGTGATGTAGAGGGAGTTGGAACAGTGAGGTTCTAGGTGGAGTCGGGAGGATTTCTTGAGGTGGCAGATGTGTTGTATGTACTAGAATTGAAGAAAAACTTTCTCTCAATTTTTTTTTTGGAGGACATGGGTTTTTTCCTTACCTTTGATAGAGGGAAAGTACTCATATGATCAAAGGGATATATCCCTAGCACAACTGTCAACATTGGTGTTAGAGAGGGAAGAGTATACAGGTTGCATGGCCATCCTATAGGAGGATCCAGGGGGATATTGGATCATGGATCGATGCTAGTGACAAAGGACAAGGAGCAGGAAGCTTCAAAGGGTGAGCAACTGAAGGATGAGTAGAGTTCACAGATTTCTATTCTGGGGAGTCAACCTTCAGATGGGAAGAGGTGTTGGTTGTGGAGCATGATTATCTTCCTGATTCAGAGGTCCTTGTTTTTTGTCGTGTTTATACCCCATGAAGAATTTACACCCTAGAAGTATGTACACTCTTCCATGAGAGGGAGTGCAGAGGGGGGGTACCCCCTCTGTGGGGTCCAGGGGGGCTATCCCCTCGACTAGGGGGGTTCAGGGGCAAAGCCCCCGAAGGAAAAATTGCCTTGTAAATGTATATTGTAATTTCATTGTAAATTTGGACCATTCATTATAAGGTCGCAGATATAACGGTAGAAATTATGTTAGGGTTTTTTCCCTAGAAGGAAACCCTCTGTTATGAGGGAAATGTATTACGGCTATGCATTATGGAGAGTATTGTATTCTGAGAGAGGAGACTGTGAGAGAAAGAAGAGGAAGTTACAATTGGTTTTTCTGTAGGTTGTATCCCTTCATTTGTTGGATAATAATAAAGGAAGGACCTGGAAATTTCTCTAGTGGACGTAGCCCACACTGGATGAACCACGTAAATATGTGTCTCTATTGTATTGTGTATCTTCTGTGTTTTGTTTCCGCATTTGTTTTATTTTATTTCTTCGCAGTCCTGTTTTTCTAACAACTGGATCAGAGGGAAAGGTAACTCGCAGGAAAAGAGGGTTCTTGGTTCGAGTGGGAGCAATGTTGGAAGATGGAAAGTTTAGGGTCGAGAAATTTAATGGCCAAAACTACTAGTTATGGAAGATGCAGATGGAAGAATATTTATATCAAAAGTATCTATTCCTACCATTAGGTAGAGTAGCAAAGAAGTCGACGGCCATCAAGGACAAAGAATGGGAGATTCTTGACAAAAAGGCTCTAGGAATGATACGGCTGAGCTTAGCAGCGTCGATGGCTTTCAATATTTCAAAATAAAAGACAACGAAGGATTTGATGGACGCATTGGATAAACTGTATGAAAAACGCTCGGCGTCCAATAAGGTATTTCTAATGAAGAGATTATTTAATATGAAGATGTCAGAAGGTGGGTTTGTTGTAGATCATTTAAATGAATTTAATACGATTACTAATCAACTAAGTTCTGTAAAAG
>JZKD02S1787178.1:74182-101974 GCA_000966675.3 Picea glauca
CATAACAATCATAAAGATTTGTATCCTTTCCAATATACCAGACACTCAACTTTACTCACAGACATACCCTCATAAATAAATCTCACAAGACATGAAGTACTCGCAAGAAATAATGTAAAATTCTTCACACAATTACACATTATGTGCAATTATTGGTGTCTCCAGAATACATGATTTGATTTGCATACCAAATGGTTACATCTAAATAGTATGTTGTTCATTTAGCAATACACATATTCATATCAATACACAGAAGTAGATGAGACACTTATTTATAGAAAATTTGAGATATGTTGATTATTGTTGTAGAGAGAACCTCTCTCCACCCAACCGTAGGAAAGGTTGCGTTAAAATCCACTACAACCAGCTGCCCCTAAGCCAGGGTACGATATCATGAGAGGAGTTCTGTAATGTTTTCCCCGACGAGTCTTTCTTCCCTTTCCCTCCCCCTTTTCTTCTTGTCTTCTTCCCTTAGGACCTCGCGGATCGTGCCAGAAACTTTATGAAGGTACTTGCCCATCCATTCTTAAGTCCTTCAAGAACTATTCAAACTACTATATTGACTGATAATCAGTTTCTAGGGTTGAGGACAATTCATATCTATATCATTTTAATTAAACAAGGTACTTCCTGCCAGATTCATTCAAAACAATGATGGCCTCCCTCTTGCCCACTCCTCTCATGACATCGTAACCTGTGAAGGTCATCCCTTGAGGGAGATATCTCAAAATTATCTATTTTATTAAAAACCACACACACACACACACATATTACAAAATCTATCAAGGTCCAATGTTTATCCTTGATCACCCACAAGTCGGCTTATTTTTTTTCCATAATAACACTTATAATTACAAACTAGGGGAAACATGGGTGTTACATCAATAAATATGTGTCATGCACTTGGCCTTGAAGAAATTCGAGTTGTATGATTTATTTATGTTTCATAAATTTTATAGTGAAATGCCTTTATACTTAGACATAGTTGATTTACATGAAGAGGGCAACAATTTAGAACTATTCTCAAGTAAATGCCACACTTTTCTATGGGTTGGGCAATGCCTTTTATTTATAATTATGTGTATTCTGAACGTAATTTTTCTGGGGAAAGGACATTTTAGTAAACATGCATCATCCACTAGGGATTAAAGCAATTTGTGCTCGGTTCTATATTTATCTTTTGAAAATTTCCTGGTCAAACACCTTTTTTTTTTTTTTTGCAGGTTGTGTTGAAGCTTTTGCTATGACCATATCTCCATAGTTGACATATCTATTTGTTTTGTGCATCCACACTACACACATGTATGTTGCATGCATAGGAAACACGTGGTTTATTTTTTAGCATTGTGTGGAGGATCTATGCCACTGATTGTCGTGGGTTGTTGTCCTTTCGCATGTCCGCATTTCGAATAGTTTCCCAACACGAGTTGTGAAAAACTAGGTAATTTGGAGGATTGTCAAGTCATTTATGGTGCGTTGATTTGCTCGTATTTAGAAGGAAACAATAAGGATTTAGAATTTATGCAAAGTATATGTCCCTCTTTTCTATGGATTGCGTAGTGCTTTCTATTTATGGTGACCTGTGTTCCAAATGTTATTTATTTGTCTAGAAAAGACATTTCAGTAAATATGCATCATGCACTTGGACTTGAAGCAATTAGAGTTGTCTGATTTATTTATGTTTCGTAAATCTTGTAGTGAAATGTTTTTGTATTTAGTGTTTTTTTCCAGGTTGTGTGAAATCTTTTGTTGTTGCGATATTCTGATGCTCTTCTATGGAATATGCTCTGTAAAGTGAACGCTTACTCTATTTTCAATCCTTGAATGGGGAATCCACACTTTCAACCCTCGCGCTGAGAATTCATGCCACTTATGGTCTAACATTGGTGCACTTGGGTGCCTCGACACTTCTGTAGTTGCCATAGCTATGTCATTAGTGCTTTCGCACAAGTGTATGCCCTGCAGAGCCGGTACTTGGTCTATTTTCAAACCTTATGTGGAGAACTAATACAAATCATGTTCATGCATTGTCGCACTTTTGCACCCCCTCACTTTCAATACTTCTGGATGAGGGATTGTGACAAGCGAAGTAATTTGCAGGATAGCTCATTGATTTATGGCACATTGGTTTGGTCCGATTTATAAGGAAAGGGAAAGGATCTAGAAGCAATGAAAAGAAAATGTGTTGCTTATCTGTCAGTTGCTCAATGGTTTATTTTTTTATGACTACCCCTATTCAAAAGGTAGCTGATATATGTGGAAAAGACAATTTAGCAAATTCACATCGTTTTATTTTCCTTGGCGCAATCTCAAATCTATGATATATTTATCTTTGGACAATTTCCTAGTTAAAAGCGTTTTTACT
This sequence comes from Picea glauca, assembly GCA_000966675.3. Classification (NCBI taxonomy): domain Eukaryota; kingdom Viridiplantae; phylum Streptophyta; class Pinopsida; order Pinales; family Pinaceae; genus Picea; species Picea glauca. The sequence continues at coordinate 76,548 of JZKD02S1787178.1, forward strand.
TAGCCATTTTTTAGGTTGGATGGAAGCTTTTTCTATGGCCATATCTCTGCCCTCCGCAAAACTATGTCTTTTGTATAGTCAACACTTGGTCTTTTTTCAACACATGTGCAGAGTATTCATACCACCTAGCCTTTCGTAGTCGCGCATTTCGACAACAATAGTTGGAGATGCTTGTAACACACCCGACCCCTAAGTACCCTTTCTAGAGATGGGGCATCATAATTTTTCTTACTCTCATCGTCTCGAGTCATCTCTCCAAGAAGATTCATCCTCTTCCACTCCCCCATAGCTTTCTAACGACTATCATCGATCTCTAATCTGACCTCTGGTTCGCAAGATATGACCTCCCGAAGTTCTTTGGGCGTTATTAATTGAGGGCCACGTGGCATCCACATGGGTCCAATTCGTTTGTACCAAATTCAAGTTCCTACCTCCCGCAGGGAAGGTCCATCCACCATCCAAACCAACGGTGTGACTTAATCCTCATCTAACACACAAGCTAGAAAAGAATTCAGTGTTGGACACTTCAACGTTGAACATCCCTTTTCTCTTCTACACGCATGTCCTTCGGAGTCCTGAATTCCTGGACTTCCGAAATGTTTCCACGTAGCTTCAGCCTTCGACCCTTTCAACTTATCCTCGACACCACATTCCAAACCTCCGGAGTCCCAAAGTCTCGGACTCCTGAAGGGTCCATTCTCGTATGTGGTGTCATACTAGATACGAGGGAAAAAACAAGTGGGTACCTCATACTCCTCCCTCCAAATGGACTAAGCGGTGAGTCCCAAGTGTGACACGTGGCCCCTTCAGTGAGTGACATGTGTCACATATTAATGGGCCTATAAGGTCTATATAATGCATAAATCCAGGTGACATGTGGCATGTTAATTGTGGGTCCGCGTCACCCTAGATGATGTCACTATGCCATGTCACTACGGACCAATAGCCTTCCAAGCTCTTCAATCCCATGGTTGAGGTGTGTCCACGTAACCCCTGGATCTACGGCCTCTGTTACTTCGTAACTTCGACATTCTAGGAATTTGTGGTGTGGCTTCCTCCTTTCTCCCGAAGTGGTCAATGTCAGGCTAGCCATGGTCTAGATATGATGGTCATGGGAGATCCCGAAACATCCTCAAATCTACGGCTCTTAACACTTCAGGAATTTGGCGTTCAAGTGCTCCACTCGATTACCACCCCATTTCTCCCGGAGTGGTCAACGTCGGGCTGACCTTGGTATAAATCCAATGGCCAGGGTGGATCTTGAAGGATCCCTAGATCTACGGTTCTCATTACTTCATGGCTTTGACGTTCATGGATTTCCTCATCTTGACTCGCACTTCCTTCCGGAGTTTCAAACTCCAAACACACGAAGAGATTTGATCAATGGTCCACGTGCACTTTTTAATGGGTGGTCGAGATCTACTCCGGCCTTTGGGAGTTCTCGAACCAAGGTGCAACATACCTAAGATCTTCTGGAGTTTCAAACTCTGAATCACACTCGATATGTTGCCACGTGCACCTAACACCAACAGACAGGATTTTCTCCAGCCTTCAGAGCTTCACGAAACTTGCACGCTCTAGTGATTGTATTTCAATTTCCTCAGAGAACAGTGCTTCTGGAGCTTCAGAGAATTCACCTCTTTTACGACGGACACACAAAATTCTTCGAACTCGTGAAGTACGAAAGACTCGAGGGGTTAACCCTCGTGCTTCTTCTCTAGACCCAACGGTCATGAAAGACCTCGTTTCCTCCGGAATGGATCTTGCCCGCTACTCAATTCTTAGCAGTCATTAAGGTCGTGACTCTATTCTCCTGATAGAGTCTTCACATAGTTCCTCCACAGGGAACTCCTTTAGCATGCAACTTCCTTATTACATATCCTTCACTATATGTGATAACCTCACCCTTGAGTTAGCTTCAGTTGTTTACCAAATATTCCATATGGAAAATAAAGATGCATCTGTGTTATGCCTCCAGATTATTTATCCACACATATTCCTTGTTTTGTTAACTTACATCTATGATGCACTTAACCACATGCATAATCATAAGCCTATGTGTATCTACCATAGGTATATTTTGCAACTCACATACATATTTTCATTAAAATCATTTAAGTCATGATTGTTCGCAATTGTTCTCATGCAGTCCTCAAAGGCATAATCATGTTTCCTTTTATCATGACAACAGAGCATCCTTTCTCATTTACTCTTTCATCATATATGTGCATCACTTGCACATTTAATATCATTCATTCATATCTATTTTGCCTTAATATTAGTATTCATATCAAGTAACCTCATAATGCATCAAATTCATGCACTCAAGCATATACAAACATATCTAAACATTCATCATGCAAGCTCATTGCTTGCACCCTTTCCATGTCCTTCATGGACATATCAAACTTCCAGATCCTTCTCCCAAGGATCTTACTTCCATTCTCATGACAAGTTCCATAGAGATACTCAACATTGAGCTTCCCATTTGATTGAAAACGTGCAGTCATTCACATGATATCCACCTGGCAGTTTAACAAACATAGTCATAACTATGTTTCCCTTTCTACACGATAACAACTAGCAAGAAAACACTCTTGCCTCAACTTCCATGAAAATATTTCCCACTTGTAAATACAATTTGGGCAATTATAACCATGCCTAAGGTAACAAAAAAACCAATCTAGCTTCCAACTGGTCTTGATCAACAGACCTTTCAATCAAGGAAATCATTTTCTAGATTCCCCTCACTAGGGTCCAACTATATCTATGTGGCTACCATCCACCAATGGATGTCAATCTGACCCATTGGGAATCTAGAAGTGCCCCAACACTTCCTTTACCACATTCAAGATCAACATTTAATCAACCATTTTACCTTATTTATAATAATTTTTAATGTCTAATAACATTTGGACTATTCCCTTAAAGCCCAAATACAATTTCAAAGTATGTTACTTACTAAGTATTTTAATACATAACTCTATAGTATCTTTAGATCATAATCACTCTTGGGCAAATGGTCCATCTCTTTCCTTTTTAAATTTTCGTAGAGGTTCTAGTTGTTTTTTTCTACTCTCATTAAAACAAAAGATAGGTTGTGTTGAGTGCTCAACACACCCTAAAAGTTTTGTGACCATTTCCTTTTGGGTACCACCTTGTTTTCCACCTTTGATTGTTCTTGCCTTGGTCTAAGACTGATAGTCCACTTATATTATATGTTTCGAACCATCTCAAGAGACATAACAACTACTCAAGGAATCAACGACCCAGAATTTCCCCGACTCCCTAGAGAAGTTCGACATTGGTGAAAGCTTAAGGTGGCGAAAATCATTTTGAGAAGTCAAAGTAGCCAAGTACCGACCTTCATCGGCGTCGGACGATAGTAGTGTTTCTTTCTTACAAACAGCCTTGGAAAGGATTTCACCGAAAGCCGACCTTTTCAGGTTCGACATAAAAGTGCAATTATAAACGTCGTGCATAGATAAAGTGACACTGCTGACCGTCGAACTCCCAAAACAAGTTCGGTATTGGCAAGGGAGAACTAATTGTTTCCCTGACATGATAATTACTCCTGCCACTCAGTATCGGCACCTATGGCCTCTAGCCTTTTCTCAAGTACTTTCGGTGCAAGTGAGAATCCAAGTATGATTCTTATCCATTAGCCGAATGTCTTTCCATGATTAAATTATTTTTAATAACCAAAGTCGATAATTCAATGGAAGTATTAATTGATATCAAAGATTTTACAAAGAAAAGCATTAATAGACTCACGACAAATAACAATGATCCCCCAAAATCTAATAATTTATGTAAAAGACTTGAATAAGAATATACGCTTGATTCACATCCGAAAGAAGCATGATCCTTTCAAACACCTTCTTTTCTTTTATATACACAATCAAAACTTCCACCAGGCCTAGTTTACATACTAATAGACAACCCTGATGACTCGGCTAACTGGCCTAGTTGCCGTAAGATTACAAAATTTTACAAAAGAAGAAATACAATGATATGTTAAGGAACACTTCCAAGGACGCGGAGCGAGAACCCACCAACTATATGTCTCATTTGCGTTGGTCCTCTCTCAGATTGGATTTCACACCTTGTGATGTCTTATGTTCTATTGTCGCTGCCATCCATTGCGCCTCGCGCAACTGCACAATCATGTCTTGTGATTCTCGAAGTCGTCTCTGCAGCCAAACGGTGCTTCCTGCGTGACCTTGCGACAACGGTATCCCTTGGTTTTTTACCACCAATTGACGTCGCAGTTCTCTATTCTCTTGGTATAGCTCGACTATTGCAAGTTGAGCCTGCTCTAATTACTGAGCAGATTTTTCGACAGAAGTACCCAACGCTTCTGCCCTCCCCTCTCTTCTCCTGCCTCCTTTGTCAGCAGTCTCGACCAATTACGAACAGTTGGTAAGTATCACAAACTCCTTAAGGGTTGGACGTGCACTCAGTTCAGCCTTGGGGCAGTCCTCCTCTCCTTCCCGAGCTTTCTTCCTAGGCCTTCCTCTTTTCCGCAGTTTCGGGCCCGAAGAAGGTATGGTCTCCAACATGGCTCTTTCAGACATATCTACACCCATCCCTAGCTCCTCCGTGGATGCTAACACTTCCTCTGGGTAGATACTTGTGCCCCTCGTTAGAGTCTCAAGTACACAAGAAGCCAACAAGAAAGAATCCCAGGCACGCTGGGGCAGAGACCTGGCACTCCGACTACCTCACAGACCTCGTCCCGTGTTTGAATGGGATCCCATAATTGCAAAAAACATAAGGAACTCAAGGCGTTTGTAGATGATAAAGAATTTCTAAACAAGACGTCGCTAAGACGAACTTACTGAACCATAATTCCAGGGAATACAAGCTCGACATATATGTAGAATTTCTCACAAAGCTTCTGGAATTTATAGATAAATCAAGGAGCAACACTAGGCGTGCCAACATAATACCCGCACCTCATGACATGATGTTTGAAAAAATAGACACACCACAGCTGATCGATGGATGAAATCCATAACATGAAAGCGTCATCGATCGGGGTTGCAGGAAAACGTGCGGTACGATCTTTTCAATCCTTTTGAATTTTTGAACCTCCGTTATTGATGAATGATGCTTGGCACGCTTGGTGGTACGGTTTCTGGAGGCATTTAACGACTTTCTCTGAACGATATCCGACCTCTTGGAAACACACACGCGCTTAACTCGTCATTGACGCCCTTTTTTCGACCCCAAAGGTCAAGCAATTATTATGATAATTTATGCATTCATGACTATCGTATTTGATTAGCCACACTATGGCATGTTGATGTATTAATTTAAGCCAAAGAGGAGTGGCAACTTCACAGGTCACTCAAAGGAAGCGTTTGGGATCGCGTAAGTATTAAAAATGACTGAGACTAGCAAGCTACGCATGTACGTGTTCATCTTTTTGTTTGTTTATGTCTTATCATAGGTTGCTTAATCACTAAACTACTTATGTTTTAACTACATGAAGAACCTTCCCGATTACAAACTAGATTTTGTCTTATGACCCCGCTGAAGAACCAAAAGAAACACCGAAACTGAATCACCAAAGTGATGAAGTATGTCAGGCTCCTCGATATCAGCATCCCTGATATGTTGATCGACCTAAATGAAGTAATCAAGCTATGAGTCGAACAAGATGCGTTATGGGCCGAAGAATGCACAAGGGTCACCGATGCAAAGCCAGAGCAAGTACAGCAATGTGCAGGACATCCAATCAAAGCCAGAACCATGCTTCAGAAATTGAACTTCAGCCTTGCAAAGTATCGGGCGCATGCATCAGACATCAAGGGAATATATGCATCTCCAATGGAACATCACAGATTTCCATGGGCCAACACCTGTGAAGAACTCTTTATCAGATGGTTTAATTATGAAAGAGCCCACCCTTTTCAAGAAACAACTCGGGTTGACTATTGAAAGAATGTTAGATGATAACGCCATGTGGCGATTTTTTATTAGCTCAAATTATATTTTACCGTTAATTACTATTAAGACTTCATATTATAAATAGGGACATCAACCGATGACCAGAGGTCGATGGTTGTTGTAAGAAAGTTTTTTTTCTTTCGATTGTTGATAATTATTTTGAGACTGCTATGAATTAAGAATCCCTTCTAGACCAAAGACGAGCTATTTTTTTCATTAGATGTATGTGATTGGAGTTGGAGAAGAATTACTTTCTTTGTTGTTCCATGAGTGTTGCAGTAAATGAGTAAGAGCAATTAATTCTATTGTCAATTTATTTGGTGCAATGTTTTGATGTTATTTTCTTTAAATGATGAAAGTAAATCGTTGTGCTTCTATGTGATGAATGTCTCGGTAGATGAATTATTTTGCTTACCACGATCTTGATTACATATGTGTTTCTTTTTCTTTATGCTAATTAGTTTACCTTAGCTATGTGATGAATTTCTTGGTAGATGAATTATTTTGCTTGCCATGATCTTGATTACATATATGTTTTCTTTTTGTTAAGTAGTTTTCTCATATAGTAGTCGGATGCTCATTCGGTTAGAGTATTAATACTAGGCCCTCTGGCATAAGATCGTTGTCTGCATGTTCGAGCAGCGGGTTATCCCAAGCTCGACCCCTTCCCAATAGTTAAAACTTTTGTCCTGTCTTTGTCAAGTTGGTTTATACTGGCTTGCATATCTCATACCAGCCCCATCTAAGAGAGAATACAGAGAAGAACTATCCTAAGTGAAGGAAGAGCCTTCACCCAAAAACACAAAATCTCATCGATAATTTGGCCAGATCATAAGATCTAGAGAACCATTCCACTCCAAATGTTGCAGAGTCTAATTGGGCCTCGGTGGTGGTTTTGGTTCCTACTATTGAGTAAGGGGATTTAGGCCCCATCAATAGGTTGCAAATGTAGATCAACCTTAACCATTACGCCTAGAACTCTTTCTTCTGTTCAATAACAACTAGGGATGGAGGTCACTCTCCTCCTCCCACGGGAATTCTAGTAGATTAGTTTCCTATCCACCAAGCAAGGGAGGTTGTTGTGATTTCTCACTCAACCACTCTATATTTATATAACTTTGTTTATCAGCTTGATTAGAAAAAACCCTGCCCAACAATTCCTGTACCCAAAAACAAAATTTGTTTCTCACTTCCCTTCGAAACTTGAGAGTTACTCATGCTCTCCCCTTTTAGAGAATGGTCACCAAAATCATTCCTCTTGCATAGACACATCCTGAAGTTAATAGGGATGCACACTCCCCTAGCACAACTATGAGCTTTTGAACTTGCTCTTGTCACTTCACTTCTACCTTCATGATGGTTGTTCTCAATCTATAGGGTTCCTTTTCAATGGCTTACTGGGTTATTCCAACAACAATTTTCATTCATTATAGGTCAAGTAAATTGACCTTACCACTTCCATCAATCCTATGATCATGAGGAATCATACACATATACAAGGTTTAATCCTTCATTAAAGCAATAATTATTACTGCTACAGATCATTTAAATCCATTCACATCCAAGTCTTTCTATTATTTCCCATCAACATAATCCCACTCCTGTAGGATTGACTATCATTTCCCAAAAGAAATGATAGGCTTCCTTTGCCACAAACTAGCATGATTCAATCTCGTTGGGTAAAATCCCAACTGCATTTTAATCTACATCATTCTCCTCAATGAACTTATGCAGATAATCTTTGTATGATAGTGATACTCTCAGCATGCTCATTTTATCTTTGGTAAACTAGTCTTATGATTGTTCTCCAACCCATCCAGGCCCTTTTTTTAATCATGCTCTTCTAGATAGGGTAGGGCAAGGTTCCCTTTCCCTTAAATTTTTCTAAGAAAGAAATATCACTTGACTCTTTCGCGAGCCCAAGCAACCCAAGTGTTGTTGTCATGCTCTGCTACCCATTTGCAACACACCCAATCCTTAAGTACCCTTTCTCGGGATGGGGCATCATAATTTCACTTACTCTCTTCATCTCGAGTCATCTCTCTAAGATGATTCATCCTCTTCCACTCACCTGTATATTTCTAACAACTATCATCGATCTTTAATCCGACCTCTGGTTCACAAGATATGACCTCCCAAAGTTCTTCGGGCGTTATTAGTCGAGGGCCATGTGGCATCCACATGGGTCCAACTCGTTCATACCAACTTCAAGTTCCTACCTCCCGCAGGGAAGGTGTGTCCACCATCCAAACCAACAGTGTGAATTAATCCTCATCTAACACATAGGATAGAGGAGAATTCAACGCTTAGTGCTTCGACATTGAACATCCCTTTTCTCTTCTGAACACATGTCCTATGGAGTCTCGAATTCCCGGACTTCTGAACTATTGCCACGTAGATCTGGACTTCGACCATTTCAACTTATCCCTGACACCACACTCTAAACCTCCGGAGTCCCAAAGTCCCGGACTCCCGAAGGGTCCACTCTTTCACGTGGTGTTGTACTAGATATGAGGGCAAATACAAGTGGGTCCCTCATACTCCTCCTGCCAAATGGACTAAGCAATGAGTTCTAGGTGTGATACGCGACAAGGCAGAGGTGACACGTGGCCCCTTCAATGAGTGACACACGTCATGTATTAATGGGCCTATAGGGTCTACAAAATGCAAAAATCTAGGTGACACGTGGCATGTTAATCGTGGGTCCATGTCACCCTGGATGACGTCATTGTGCCACGTCACTCTGGAGTAATAGTCTTCCAAGCCCTTCAATCCCACAGTCAAGGTGTGTCCATATAACCCTTGGATCTACGGCCTCCGTTACTTCGTAACTTCGACATTCTGGGAATCTGTGGTGTGACTTCCTCCTTTCTCCTGAAGTGGTGAATGTTGGGTTTGCCATGGTCTAGATCTGACGGTCATGGGATATCCTGAAACTTCCTCATATCTACGGCTCTTAACACTTCATGAATTCAACGTTCGGGTGCTCCACTCGCTTACCACCCCCTTTCTCCCAAAGTGGTTAGTGTTGGGATGACCTTGGTATAACTCCAATGGCTAGGGTGGATCCCGAAGGATCCCTAGATCTATGGTTCTTGTTACTTTGCGGCTTCAGGGTTCGGGTATTTCCTCATCTTGAATCACACTTCCTTCTGGAGTTCCGAACTATGAACAAACAAAGAGCTTTGATCAATGGTCCATGTGCAATTTTTAATGGGCGGTTGAGATCTAATCCAGCCTTTAGGATTTCTTGTCCCAAGGTGCAACATACCTCAGATCTTCCGGAGTTTCGGACTTCGAACCACACTCGATATGTCGCCACGTGCACTTGAAACCAATGGCCAAGATTTTCTTCGACCTTCGGAGCTTCACGAAACTTGCACGCTTTGGTGATTGTATTTCAATTTCCCCAGAGAACCGGGCTTCCATAACTTCAAAGAATTCACCTCTTTTATGACGAACACATAAAATTCACCGAACTCGTGAAGTCTGAAAGACTCGAGGTGTTCACCCTCATGCTTCTTCTCCAGACCCAATGGTCATGAAAGACCTTGGTTCCTCCTGAACAGATCTCGTCCACTCATCCTTCAAACACATGAACTTCTCCCTTTCGAGAACTAAATCTCGCCATCTTTCTCGAGCTTTGTCAACTTTTTAGTACTTAGGCTCTGGTGCCCGCTTTGTGCTCTTTCTCTTGAGATTTTATACTCAGACGATCATATGTGCACTCCTTGCGCTAGGATTTCAGAAGAGAAACAATGGAAACTTATAGAACATCAAAGCTTCATTCATTCGACCATGAAATACACACATAGGCATATAACTCTGAAAATAGATAACATAACATTACCCAATTAACTCAGAGATAAGAAAACTTGGATATTCAAAACATGCATTTCAATCTAAGTGCACAGGGTAAATGAGACACTTATCTATTACAGTTGATAGTCGACCAACTGACTGTGGGTATTAGCTTCTTCACCCAACCATAGGCTCAGAGGCATTCATTCTTAGCACTCTGGCCACCCCCGTGCCAAGCCATGATATCACCAGGGAAATTCCTACAAATCTCTCATAAATTATCTTTCTCTATCACTGCCTCTCTGAGGTTTATTAGATGCCTTCTCAGTGTCAATCTCACAACCCTCGTCTCTGAGTGGTTCTTTTTCTGTTCTCTCTGGTAACCAGAACCACTCAACCCTTCAATGCTTCACTTCTCTGCTCGAGAGCTTCTCATGCGCCTTCCTTCTGCATACCTCTTTGTCGCCCATTCCCCTTAGTGTGTCTCTTCTTTTCCTCCTTTGCGTGTATTCTTGCACACCTTTCTCCTCCTTAGGAAGGTTATGGACCTGTCATGTTCCTTATGTCAGAAGGAAACTCGGGTCAGTATGGGCTTGCAGGAAAAATGACACCCCCGTGGTACTTCGGGTGACAATTTCTTATCCCTTCAGCCAGACCCTCTATGCCTCCATTCATTGGGGTATTTGATTGTTCAACCACCTATCCCTTTCTTATTAACTGATCTCTCCTTGGGATCAGGATGAGGCTGACTATTTCAACAAGGAGAGAATTTGGGGTCATTTTTTCATAATGAACCCTTTCCACAGTTTCCTCACTCTTTCCTCTAGTGATATCATGGCCACTACTTCAATGCTTGACCCCCCCACAGCCAGTCATTGGAAATCTAAACAATAATACATTTACATTGTTCCCATGCTATAGCATGGTAATCATAATTAATGATTAATTACAAGCTGGGGGAAGCATGGGTATTACAATGCTGAAAGTACCCATCTACTATCTTGCTTTTATCCAATGGTATGCCCTATTAATTTATGTATTTTACAAATGCATTCAAATGCGTTCAACTAGGTTCATGTTTGTTCCCTCACCTCTTGATATCTACATCCAATCCTCTATTGTATTACATATATTACTTTGCACTTTCCCTGATACTTTATTTAATGCTAATCTTACAAAGGATAATATTTAATTAATTTTTGAAACTGTTGTTATTAATGGCATATTTCTCAAGGTAAACCTTCATTTAATCTGCATTAACTCTTTCATCGAAAAAGGAGTGGTGAGTTATATTATCAAAAGGGGATTTATTTTGAGATTAACGTTTCAAATTGAATATACAAAACTCTGCCAACTTTCAACCAACATGGAAGTGAAAGGAAGAGAACACTTATGTGGGGATACTTTGAATTTATTTGGGCGAGAGGACCAAATGTTCCAGTGGTCGAGGTATTACTGATATTATTCATCACTGCCACTACTAGAAAGGAACGAAAAATATAGTCTATACGTCAGGCATCGTTTCACTAGGGTGTGTATTAGAGGCTTTGACTCTAAGAAAATTGTTTCGTGGTGTCTCTATAAGTATGAACATAATTGAAGAGTGATTCAACTTCAATGGAAATCTCTTGTTTCCTTTTTGCTGTCAGTTTTCAGAAGGATTTAAAAGCTCTCTGAACCAACCAAAACATTCAAAGGGGAGGAAGCTAGAAAATTCCTTGAGGAGATAAATTTTGGACTTGAAATATTATTGGAATACCTTGAATATCCTACCACGATGACAGAGGATTTAGAAAATATTAAGGTAAATTTGCTTGAAAATCCTTATAAAGAGATTGCATGTCTCTTTACTAGATTTACAGGTCAAGAATCAATAATAACAATTCCTCATTTAGCCCTTCATATTTTATATTTTACAATTCATGAGAAGGAAATCTTCGACTGGGCGAAGATTATTTCCATAGAAATTTCCTCACAATTAACAAATTTAAAGGGAAACAAAAGGTTCTACATGTCTTCACATTTGATATTTTCTATCACTTATTGTCATGTTTTTAAAGGTTTGAGTATCGGAAGGAGGGTTGACTGTAAAATTGATCCAGTACCAATGTGGTACCAAGACCTATGGAGACAAAGGGTTACTTATAATTTTTATGAAGTTTATAACAGATTCGTACAAAATGCCATGTTTGAAAGAAACTCTCAAAAATTAATTTTAGAGAAATACATTCAAAGAATAAAAGAATATCTAGATAAGAATTTGATTTCAAAGGCATATCCCCTTCCAGAATTTATAGAATTCACAAAGATACGGGTGATGCTCTAGAAGTATCAGTGGATGACATGGAGGAAAAAAATATAATGATTAAGGAAAGGGTTAAGAAATTAGAACATACTCTGATGCCACCCCCTATATTTTCTACCCCAATCTCTGTAGTCCAATCTTGGAAGAGTTTCGATAAAACCCCAGAATCGAGTTTAAAATTAAAGGGAACATCAAGTTTACTTGTTGCAATTAGGCGCTACATCAGAGAAAATATTAAAAAGAGAATTTCTCTCATTTTAGAGACATGGTATTTAGCAAATATCTTTGTCCCCCTTGGTTCTATAATTCAAAATTTCAAAGAATATTTACAAGTTGAATTAATAAATGATAAGGTTTTTTATAAGGATGGAATTATTACATTCAGTTTAAAGGTTTCAAGCATGACCGAGATGAAAAGAAAAGAGGAATATTTTCCCTCCCCTACCCAGATGAAACAATTGAAGGTGTTTTGAATGAAAATAATTAATACATTAAAAGAATTATTGGATGATCTGGATAACCTAAGTGTCAAGAAGACTGAAGCTTATTCCAAGATAATGGGGTTATACCTTGCAAGAGCTATTAGTGAAGTAGAATATCCAAAACTTATTTCAAATAACATTCTTTTAACAAGGCAACAATTTGAGGAACATGTAGAAATATTGTAAGGTATATCAATGAAGAAGTTCAACAGTATGACTGAGTACATGGAGAAAGAAATTGAAAGTTGGCTTGTGGAATATGTAAACAAAAATGAAGATATTGAAATTACATTACAACACCTTCCAATTGATTATATAGAATTAGAAAGTACAATTTTAGACATAACGATCAAACAAGAGGTAACAATTGATCCAATGAGTGAATATATTGAATATTTTTTAAATTTGGCCTTAATCAAGATTACTGAAGAGGCTCAAACAAAAGTAGTTGGCATCGGTCAAGAAATTGCCACCAGACATAATATAAGAGAAACAACGACCCAAAAATGAGAGAGAGATTCCATCACATGGCCTTGATCCAATGCTCATCATTGTTGGCTTCCTCAAATTTGTTGGGTTCAACTATGCATAGTAATGCTAGGTGTCTTTGTTCTTGTGTACGTACCTATTTTCTTCCTCTGGTTTCTATTCCTACATTTTTATCTCCAATGATTTGTTCCGGTGGATGATTCTTTTGTACCCTATGGTTAGGTGTCCTAGAAGGTATCTGAAGCTCTTGTTGGTCGTTTTCTTCTTGTTCTGTTTCTGGTTTCTTCTCTTCTTTTTGTTGTTTTTCTAATTCCATTACTTCTTCTTCTTTTAGTTCTTCTTTTGTTTCCTGCTCTTTTAAATTTTTTCTTTCTTCTATGGTATTCAACACATTTGTTTCATCAATATTTGCATTGATTCTTTCCACTATTTTGTTGAGTCTTAGGTTGTATCATTTGTATGCCTTGATTTTTCTTGATTAACCAACTAGTATGCCTTTGTCAACTCGAGAATCAAATTTTCCAATCCTGTTATCTTCTCTTTTTATGTAACATTTTCTTCCAAACACTTTAAAGTGCTTGACATTTTCCTCTCTTCCCTTCCATAGCTCATATGGAGTCTTTTCATTGTTACTTCTGAGCATTCCTTTGTTCAAGATATGAACTGATGTATGTGTTGCTTGTACCAAAAAGATATTACTCAACTTGGAATCTTACAACTTGGTTTTGGCCATTTCCTGTACAATTATGTTCTTCCTTTCAACAACTCCATTTTGGTGAGGTGTCCTAGCTATTGAGAATTACCTTTTCATTCCATGTTATTCACATAAATCCATGAATTATTTTGATGTGAACTCACCTCCATTGTCTGATCTCAGGAACTTGATTTTCAAATCAGCCTCATTTTCCACCATCTCTTTAAATATAATGAAATATTTGAATGCCTATGAATTTTTCTCGAGAAAATAGATTGTGGTCATTCTTGTAAAATCAGCAATAAGTAGCATGAAATATTGTTCTCCATTTGTCCCTTTTGTTTTCATCGGTTCACACATATCGGTGTGTACAATCTCCAATGGTTTTGTTGTAGAGTATTCCTTTGTACTAAACTCAGTTCTTGTTTGTTTTCCATGTAGACAATGCTTGCACATAGTATTGGCTAGCTTTGATATTTCAAGCATTTCTCTTACTGCTTCCTTCTTGTTGATTTTGACAAGATTGTCAAAGTTCACGTTACCCACTCTTTTGTGCCAAATCCAACTTTCATTTTCCTTTCCCAAACAACATCTTTCATTTTCAATCTCATTTAAGATGTATATGTTTGGATTCATTATTGTTGTGACCACCAATTTTCCTGATCCTTATTTCCTTATCTCACATTTATTTGAGTCAAATAGAAGTGTATGTCCTTAGTCACACATTTGACTCACGCTTAATAGATCATGCTTCATATTTTCGACAAGTAAGATATTTTCTACCATGGCATTTTTGCTTCCAAGCTTGACTGTGCCCTTTCCTATAATTTTGGTTGAGTTATCATTTCCAAATGAAACTGATCCATCTCTTTCCTTCTTCAGAGTTACAAATATGTCCTTGTTACCTATCATATGTTTTGAGCAACCACTGTCAATGTACCAATCACTTCTTCTGCTTTGGGCTTGTAGAGAAATAAAACATTCTTCAATATTCAGTTTATCCTACTTCCTTTTCCATATTCTTGATGGTTCTTTTACATGACTATTGAAATCATGCTTTGGTTCCTTTGGAGAAACAATCAATCTGCAATCTTTGGCCACGTGTCCAAAATTGTTGCATTTATAACATTCTACTTCATCTTTCAATGAGAAAAAAATGTTATAGTTTTTTTTATATGCTCCATGAGGCTTTCCTAGATGATCAATTCTAGAGTAGCCTTAATAGTTTCTTCTGTTCTTAGCATAAGAGTTTCATTTTATAGCCTTGTGCCCAAAATTATTACAGGAATAACATAACCCAAGAAAAATAGTTTGATACCTGTGTGTAGGAGATCTTCTAAATGGTGTTATTCTGTTGTAATCTTCTTCTTGATTTC
The DNA here is from genome assembly GCA_000966675.3 of Picea glauca. Classification (NCBI taxonomy): domain Eukaryota; kingdom Viridiplantae; phylum Streptophyta; class Pinopsida; order Pinales; family Pinaceae; genus Picea; species Picea glauca. Next base: position 91,650 of record JZKD02S1787178.1, read on the forward strand.
TTTCCATGGTTGGTTGTTGATTTTGAATTCTGGATCTTCTAGGTGGTGTCATTCTTCTGTAATATTCTTCTTGAGTTCTCATAATTTTCGGAGAGTTCTCTCTTGAAGGCTTGCATTCTTCTTTCTTGGTGGAACCTCTAATGACTTATGCATAACTCTTTTGTTTGCTTCCTTTACTGTTGTCATGGAGCTCGAACCATTCTCAATATGAATTTGTTTGTATCCTAGTCCAAACCTTTCATAGTATGGCCTTTGAGTGTTGAATATTTAATCCAATATTTTGGTGTTGTTCTGTTGCATGTATTTCTTTTGAAGTTCATTCCTTAGTGAGACTATTTCTGCTTCCAAGCTCTCCTTTATTTTCTCCTTTTCTTCCAACTAGTTTTTGAGTGTTTCTTCAATCCTTCTGGCTTTTTCTACTTGGACCTTTAGCTTCACAATCATATGCTAGTCTTCTTCAGGCTTGTGATTTTGAGAATTCTCCTTAATCTTGATCAGTTCTTCCTTGAGTGATTTTATTTTCTTCCTTTCTCTTTTTAGCTCACTTAAGGCACTAATTAGTTTTTCTTCAAGATCTACCTCACCTTCTTTTTCATAATCCTCTTCATCATTTTCAAATTCCATAAAGAGTACCTTTTATGAGTCATTTTTGCTATCATCATCCTTATCCGATGAGGAATTGTCCTCTTTTGAGTAGAGGTTTTTCTTGAAGAATTTTTTTTTGTTTCTTTTCTTGTCTCCTTTCTGGTATTTCTTTTATTTCTTGGGAGCTTCTTCTTCATCACTATCTATATTATTAACATAATGAAAGAAAAATGACCAAATTTACCACAATTAAAGCACATTAAGGGAATCTTACCTTTGTACTTGCTAGTTCCTCTCTTCAACTTCCTTACAAAGTTGGTTATTTCTTTGTCTTCATCTTAATCATCACTGCAACTACAGTTTAACTTTGAATTTTTCTTATTCTTCTTTGTCTTGTTTGATGCCTTGAAAGCTACTTCCTTCCTAGATGGATTATCCTGCTCTGTTCTGATTTCATAATCTATAAGAATTCCATGTAACTTTTCCATGCTCAACATAGCAAGATCGGTTATTTCTTCTAGGGCTGAAATCTTAGGGTCAAATCTCATTGGAAGAGACCTTAGTACCCTTTGAACAATCACTGGTAGAAAATAGGCTCCAATATCTTCATCTTCCTTCATTTTCAGCTATTCAAATTGACCTCTATAAGCTTGAAGCTTGGTTGCCTTGACTTTGGCATATCCTTCATAAACATTTTGAAGTTTGTCCCAAAGATCCTTTGCAGAGTCACAATGCATAAACTTGACATGTACTGAATCAATCAACCCATTCAGAATAGAATTCTTAGCCTTTGAGTTGTTTTCATCAAGTTTATTTTCATCCTTATCTATTAGGGGAGTGGTAGGTGCATTGTATCTATTTACCACTGCTTTCCAGACATCAAATCCATGTGCTTGCACAAATGTTTTCATCCTTCTACTCCAAAAGGAATAGTTTTGACCATCAAATAATGGTATTCCATTCTTAGTGCACACCATGATCTACCTTCCAGTGATTAGACAATTTTCTAAAGGACCTTCTTTGATACCAATTGTTGGAATGATGAGAGGGGGGGGTGAATCAATATTATGCAATAATTACTACTTTTAACCAGAATATGTAAACATCAATTCATCAACAGTTTATCATTTATTATTTCATTCGGGATATTATGAACAATGTCATTCAATAACACATAACCACATATGCACAGTACACAAGAATTTTACATGGAAACCCAAATGGGAGAAAACCAAGGAATGATTTCTTATATTTCAAAATATTACATTCATAGGAAGAACCAACTTCCAAATTATCCAGCACCAACTGGAAGGAAGATCCAACCTTCTATTTATAGGCTCCAACCTCATTTTTACATGCTCCAACCTGAAGGAAGCTACAACTCCCCAAATTCTCCAACTCCAACTAGAAGGAGGCTCCAACCCCCTATTTTATGAGCACCAACTCAAAGGAAACTATAACTCCCTATATTCTCCAACACCAACTGGAAGGAGGCTTCAACCCCCTTTCGTTGCCCCTTCCTTCCTCCTTGAAATATAAATGGAGACTCAACCTGTCAATGAAACTGTCACTAATAATCAACCTGTCATTGCCACTGATAATCAACTTGTTATTGCAATTGATATATCATCATCATCGAACTAGATCCATGCACATAACCATATTCCAAAATCATCAAGAACATATCTCAAAACATATTCCCAATATCACCAAGATGTGCAATAAACCATGTGCCAAAATGTGCCTGAATCAAGTTCCATAACATTCATGATAAACTATAAACCATGTACCAGAAATATACCTCAAATCATATTCCCAAACTATCCAAGATACACCTCAAACCATGTGCCAAAATCATGCCTTAAGGATGTTCCAAACCATCCAAGATATGCCTTAAGAATATACCATAACCACCAAGATAAAACACAAAGAAAGCATACCTTTAATCATGTAACAACTTGGTGCATATGATCATTGACCAATAGTCCATTCCTTGGCTTTAGCATCAAAAGATATCATATTCATCAAACTTTACTTCATCCTTATTGGACAAAAATTGGGAAACTAGTAGTGCCTCGCATGACTCTACCAAGACAACTAGTGGGGGCCTCCCAGGACACCCTACACTTGGACTGAAGGGGTATGCTCAATTAGGGTTTTTCAAAAACCCTTCTCCCACCTGTGGCTCTAAGACTTCTCCTTCGCACTCCTTCACTACCTCAGATTTGTTGCCTCAGATTCACTTAAGAGATCACATAATTGGTCAGTTGATTGGTTAGAATGAGAGACTTCTTGATGTGTATTTATACTGTTTCAAGTAACTCCTTTACTTAATTTTAGGGCTGACCTGTAATTTTCGTTTGCAACAACTTTCTCCTTTAATTAATTTTAGGGTCGACTTGTAACTTCTTGTCCTTAGATCTAGGAATTCTTGACCATACTCCGGGGCTCCATCTTTAAGAGGGAATAACTTCTCTACCATGAAGAACCATGTGACATACCACCTAATGTTGGAAACAACATGATGATGAATACCCATCTATGTAGGTTTTGTATGCAATTACAATGTTCTTCACCCTCTTTTTCCTTAAACAACTTTGGGCTTCATGACCATACCTTCGGGGCTCTTTGTAGACTTCTTCAAAGCATTTTCCTATGAGGTCCATGCTTAAAGCTACGTCAAAAGGGGACCATTTTGGAGACTTATTCAATTACACCTATTACTTCTAGAGGCTTATATAATTATTCTAGAGTTGACATCAATGAAAACCAATTTTCCAACACCCATACTTCACACGAGTTACCCCAATAATGTTGTTACCTTGTCCATGCAACCATACTAGTTTTGTAATGAGAAAAACCAATGGGTGAAAAGGGAGGAATTCATTTATTCTATACTTGCATGGGATCCAGAAAAAAGATGGTGCCTTCAAGTTCCTTAGAATTACTTATCTAAAAATTTGAACCCTAAAGTCCATGCTTACATTGGTTAGTTTCCCTATACCCTGTATGATGTTCTTGTTTTGATTGTAATTGATCCCATATACAACATAGTACAAACCTTATGGTGTGATTCATTTTAATACCTAGATAATTTGGTCACATATAGGAGGAACAACTTGTTTAACCCTATTGAATCCCTCAACCTATTGTTATTAACCCCTTATGTTGCCCCTTATAGTGCATTGAAGGTTTTTCATACACAACTAGAACGAATAATATTTTTCCTAATGTTTTGGGAAAGAAGAAAGCACACATCTTTATATTTTTGTATGATTGCTACAAGACCACATCCATAGAACACTGCAATTGGGTGTTGATATGCCACCTACTCCAACAAATAAGTAACAAGGTTTTACTTGGAAAAGAACAACCCACTCTCACCTAGAGCACCTATGAAACCATTGGCACCATTAACATATAAACAACATTGACGCACTGAAAGATCCATCATAAGAGGGGGAGATGATCAATCTATTGAAACAATGCCTCATCCATATGAATACCACTTTTCCATCCAATGAATCATTAACCACATATATAGATACAACTTATACCTCTCACTTATCTCGCATCTTGTTACAAGCTAGAATGGATGATAAGGAAAAGGATTAACTTTTGACATATGAGGCATATGTGAATCCAAACATCTCCCATGATGCATTATCCCAAGAATTTGAGTCACCCCTTATGACCAATAAAAGGAAGATATATAACTATCAAATCAAGAGATCAAAGAACATTGATTATCCACCAATTATTAGTACTGTAAGGAAAAAGTAAAACATGTTTTACCTTCAATCCAAGCAAAATAGAGAACCCATAATGGAAAATGACTTTGAAACTTCCAAAAGCATATGAGAAGAAACAACATGAGGAAGTTAGAGAGTTGGTGGCCCAAATGGAACCATTGATGAAGAAAGTGGGAGGACAACCAATGACTCAGAACTTGATATACCCTTACTCTTGACCCATATTACCCCACAAATTAATAATGGGAGTATCCTTAGATATCAGGGAGCCATAATTGCATACTGACCAATTAGGGACCTATATACTAGCAACATTAGCAAACAAGGGATGTCTCTCCAACTTCATGCAAACAAATTTGACACCATGTTAAACTAGCTCAAAGAAGTCATATATACACATGCCAATATTGTACTAAGAACCACCATATGAGTAATTAGGAGACCTAAGGAAAACCCATTGAGGTAACGATGCACTCACTCATTGATCAAATTCAATAAATTCAACTAGATATTTCATACTAGAAGGAACAACCCATTGAGGTAACGATGCACTCACTCATCGATCAAATTCAATAAATTCAACTAGATATTTCATACTAGAAGGAACATCATTCATCAATGGACATCATCTGAGAGAAATGCAATGTTATTCCAACGATTTTTAGTAACCTAATTCTTTTCAATCAATCTCAAAATCACTTTCCTAAAACATGGAAATAAAAAAGGGTGAGACTTCGTTATAACGCCCTAGAAAGCATTATGACAACATCACAAGGCACATGAATCAAGAACAATAAACCATAGATCAAAGATTGGACTAGCTTCAGAATTATGTTTATCCATCATATAGAAATATGCATCAAATTTCGGTTACATTGGAATTTCCCATTGCCCAATGATACGAAGGAATTCCCACTATTACCTAATGGAAGAGCACTGAAAATAGATTTAGAAGATGGATAACCTCGTTTCAATCTAACATAAAACAAAATTCTTACATCAAGTAAGCAAGAATTTTTGTTGATCCTTCTTAATCTAAAAGATGTACCAAATGAATAATACCAAAAAAAATGTTTTGTGTTGAACCTAATAAATAACAAAAGCATATAGAAAGATCAACCAAATTACCAAGTTAACTAAATTTTAATGCGAAGAATATAGTTACATGCTACTCTTACTTATTATTGGCCTTTTAGACTCTTTTTAGACTCAAATATTAATCTTAAAACAAAACATTATATAATTAACATAAACAAATAATCATGTTTGGTAGATATGATTTATGTATTGAACATACATTGTTACATAGATTTGCACTAGAGAGATTAGTGATTAATCTATTAGTCATTTCCTCCATGATTATTCTTTTTTTTTTCCAATAGAAGAAATCATAAAAAAAATTGTGAGTACTTCCCCACATTTTGTGGATGGTAAATGGGGTCAACTGTCAACCTTTTTTATGGGCACTAATCTAGTGGGGACATCGAGTGAGGGTCCAACAATCTCAATAAATATCAACAATATCTAGCCAGAGACTTGAACCCGAGACCTCATTCATAATAACCACAACACTCATCCACTTGAGCTAACCCACCGAGCTCATTCATATTCATTTATAAAGGTTTTCTTTCTTTTTATTTAATTTATTTCCCAATTAATTACAAAATGTTATAGTTTTTCACTATTCCTCGCTTAAAAGTAATTTATTAAAATTATGCACATTTTTATTTCTAAAAATTAGATGGTTGATATATTCATATTGTTCAAATATATGATTTGTATACACCCCTTTCCAAAATAGATCAATACACTAAACACCACACTCACATATATTATATATGTTTCTAAAATATTGGCATTTGACCCAAACCCCTCCTATAAAGCAAATTAACTCAAGGAATGAAAAATCAATTACATTTTTAATATTCCTTTCCTCATAGATAAGGATATGTTTTATATAATTTTGTTATTTTGTTATTTAATTTTGTCTATCTAGTTCCATATAAGAATATTTGGGGTACTTGGTCCTAGGTCTCACGTAAGGACTTTTTTTTTCTTGTCTTATCCATTCTCTCCCATGACACACAAAATGGAGTATAGTAACATAGACAATCCTTCATTTTCTCATTATTTTAATCAATCATTTCCTTAAAAAAATAATTAAACAAGTAAATTCTTATAGATGTACTAGTTACAACGTGTAGGGATCTTTGTTTTCAAAATCAAACAAAGGGATTTACGTATAAAAGTTCTAGGGCCGTAATGTAACACCCTGTTTTTTCCCAGTCTGTAATTACAAGTTATGACTTAAATACTATGACTAAAAGACAATGTATTACATTTTTGCTTAATGAAAAATTTCCAACAATTTGACTAAAGAGTGAAGCCTTGAAGTACTGGCCATGATACCACAAGAGGAAAGTTGGCGACAGGTTTTGGGAATTTTCTTACCTACCAAAAATATCTTATTTTGATTTATTTCCTCCTTATCCTCTTTTCCCAAAAATAAAATAATGCAAAGAGGTATGGTAGTTGAGAAACCAACTTACCCACCTTAATGGACGTATGGAGGATAGCTAGGATAGTTGAAGACTATTAGCATAAGGTACAACATAATACCCACCTCGTTTTGGGATTTGAACCACGAGTTCCTTTAATAAAAGAAAGGGGGCAATTAGGAACCTTTGAAGGAGGAGAGAAAAGGGAGAACACAAAGAGGGTCGCTAGAGCACACAGAGAACAAGGATCCAAGGGGATAATAGACTTTTGGGATCTTTTTGACTGAAATTCGAGTAGCTAAAAACCCAAGAACTTGACCTGAGCAAGAGGGATGAAAATTTGATGTTCGTTGGGAAGGGCAGTGGAAATGAGAGGGGAGGGTGTTGAGGGAATATAGAAGCAGTGACGGGATTCCCATGTGCACTTGAATCCCACTAGAGGAACATCTGAAAGATTTGTGGAGGCCCTGAGTTGGGTGGGTCATAAAGGATTTCAGTTGTGTTGTTGATAGTGAAGGAGAGTGGCCTTCATTATCCTAAATATTTTAGAGAGGGAGAATTGATTTTTCCTTGGTAGTATCATGTCCTGGAACATGGGTGGCCTACTGTATAAATTCCAAGTTCAATATAGTTTATATTTGGGTGGAAAGGCATACACCCTCAGTTAATCGATTTGGACATCCTTTACTATGAACATATAAGTGCATAATGACCTCAATGGATTGATTCTTTTTCATCATGTAATGTATTTCCTTTGACTGTGTAAATTAGGAACTGTCTGAAAGTATGAATAAAAGTTAATATTGAAATGGAAGGAATGTGTATATGCTACTCTCTGCATGTTTGTTCTTCTTACTAGTTATTGTTTCTTGTGATATATGGTGAATGAAGACATTGCTAGACCTTGTACTTCACAGTCTAATTTTGTGTTATAAACCTCAGGTTGTTTGATCTATGAGAACATGCTATAGAGAGAACCTCGTTAGAGATCCTAAGACTCTGAGAAATGAGTAAGGGGATACATGGATTTGTGCTCTCTGTATGCCTTAAATTCAATTATTGGTCCTCATTCCCTGTGAAATATGGAACAATTGAAATACTTGGTTCTTTGTGTATGCGGGCAAAATTTTTGGGAGGTATTGTTTTTCCTTAATAAGTTTGTGCCGTAGGTATCCTGGGAACTCGTGCAATCGAAAGGGTCGAAATCCCTTAAGCTTTGTGGTTCTTGTTATCACTCGAGCCTAGGGGAAACTAAGTAGATGATGTCTTGAGGCTCGCAGGTAGCATACATGGAGTGTCGAGAGTCGGATGGATAACATGGCCCATAGAGCCCCTCCTCTATACCATGCTTCACCATCATCATCGACAATAGAGCAACGTCCACTAAACTAATCTGGATCCCAATAGACAATAGGTATTGCTTCATGAGGTAACAAGTCCAATATAATGGTAAGTGTCACTTTAATATTTGAAGCATTTGAGCATGTTGCAAAGAGTCCTTTCTTGATTATGGAATGTTTTCTTGGAAATTATATCTTTTTCCTAATTTCACCTTGGTTCTTTTCATGGTATCCTAGTAATTTGGTCACCCTCGGAAAAAGGGTTATCATTGGGGGTTTCCTTGAAGGGTCATCATACCATTCCCACTCATACTTACCATTCTCCACACTTCTTCCCTTCTGTTTCCTCATCTCTTGGGTTTTTAGGCTCATTGACCCCAAGAAGGGTTTGTACCTCATTTCATGGTAATAAGGGGCTGAAGGCCCATAGCTGTCGTAGTTGGCATCATACATAAATTCTATCCCTAAAGTCCTAAGATCAATGAAATGCTTCTCTAAAGGAATAAAGGTCTTTTAAATGAAAATAAATAAATAAAAGTGTCATGCTTGAATGGGGAGTGCATTGAGATGTTCTTTTATTTCCAGTGCACATAGCACCCAATGTATTCTAACTTCATGTGGCATTGCAATGCTCCTTTATTTCTATTGCATGTAGAACTCAAGGTTCGGGCTTAATAAAAAATAAAATAAAGGGATTGGAAAATGGGTGCATTGCTAACAAAGGGAAACTCAAGGATGTAGCTCACCCTCCACAAAGGAACCCATAAATGAGACAATATGAGCCCTTGATATGTCAAGGACCCCATGCCCAAGAGTCTTTCCCCAATCCACCTCATACTCATTACATGATCTAGATAGGGTCTTCTTGGGAAACACTCCTTGACTTGGGGATTGGCCTACCTAGTAGGGCACCATGACACCCCTCCCATACCTAAATTTGGAAACGTTTATAAGGTATTTGAGAATTTGCTTAATTTTAAAAGGGGGGATTTAATTCACTTGTTTGGGTGGTTCTTATATTAAATGTGGCTTACTTAGTATGATTCATATGACTTGCAGACCCTTGGAGGGCGTACTTGTTTTCCTTTGTACGACATTTCCTGATGAAGGATGATGAACCATGCATAACATCACCTTCTATACTTGGATGTGGACTTTGGAGGCCTAGGATGTCACCCTTTATCCCTTGACATCATCTTGGAGGTTAGGGTTTGATGGATGAGGTGGTTTTGGAGGTATTTTGATGGGAGGAGACATATGGCATGACACCTTTTCACATGAGATCTTGACACATAGCCTTTGGAGGCCCAAAGATCTCCTCTTTGAGGCTTGACATCTCAACTTCAACTCTACATCACCCTTATAGGGCATGACGTCACCCTTTTTAAGGTTTTACTTTATGTATTTTTTATTTTGGCATATTGTAGAGGAAAATGAAGGGGTTGGCCCTCTTCAAATTTGTTGTTGATAATTTTTATGTGGACAAATTAGTTTAGAATGCCTCATATAAATAGAGGACCTTCTAATTTCATTTTATCATCATGGATTCCTCACCATTTGTGAGAAAAAGTTTGAAAATTTCACCCTATCTTGGGCTATCTCTCTCTTCTACTAATTCACCATGCTTGGAGGATCATTTTATGGATACTTTTGTCGACTTTGAAGAAGAATTTCTGCAATTAGGGTTTTGTCTCTTGGCTTTTTGGCTAAATTAAGTTAGTTTTCTGCAATTTATCTTTATGTTGTTATGTTCATGGTGAATATTGCTACTTTATACTAAATGTCTTGCTTGGTAAAACCCTAAGAGATGAGCATAAGTGATTCCTCCTCTCACAATATTATTCTTGTTTAAAATTGGTGAAATCTCCTTGCTAGGGTTAACATCCTAAAGCCCTAAAGTTATAGCACTTTAGGATTTTATCCCTAGACACTTGATTTCTTAACCTAGTTGAAGTATTAAGAAGGGACAAAAGTTTTCTAGAGCCCAAAAGTACTTGCATTCTTTATACACACTCTTGAAAAAGTGGCCTAACTTGCTCATAATTTCTCTTAAGCAATTGGATAATGTTCTATGTGATGCATGCTTAATTTCCTTGGTCAATTGTTGAGATTCCAAGCTCTTTTTATTGTTCTTGTTAAAAATTCATATT
>JZKD02S1787189.1:0-11215 GCA_000966675.3 Picea glauca
AGTGACCTAGAAGATGTTTTTAAGGAAGCTACTTGGAGAGTATAAATAAGAGGCAAGGCTCTCTAATTTTAATCACACTTGAGAATATTGAATATCTATAGGTGTCTGAGGTAACAAAGGATATCTAATCTGAATTTTTGAGTGAAGGGGAAGAAAAGAAGGCCGAAATGCAAGCAAGGATAAATTCTTTTGATGGTGCTTTCTAAGGTATGTTATTTACAGGTCATCTCACCATTTTCGCTATAATTTGTTTTCTATAATGATTCATACCATGAAATTTCTATTCCATTGAGAAAACATACCCAAGTATCTGTGGAAAAAAATTCAGCATTTGTGTCATTGTATTTTGGGAGTTACACTATGTGGAAAATAGGGTTTGTGGCTAGTCCTGAAACTAGTCAAAAACAGGTGTTTCGGGTAAAAATGTCTTAACTTCTTCATAAAAGATCCAAATTCAGTGATACCAAATGTGTTGGTTAGGGTACAGACTTTAGTATTATTTTTAATAGTTTCAAATCAATTCAACGAATATTTCATGTGGGGCACGCTCTACAAGGTCACTCTCTAGAATAAGCAAAAATTTGCCAAGGTATGCCATTTTTGCTATAACTCCTTTTCTGAGAGGTTCCAAGTAGTGAAACCTGGAGAAATCACATTAAACACACTAAATAACATTGTGTATCAGTTTCAGATATTTATACATTACAGGTTCAAAGTTATGATTACTTCAAGTTAGGGTTGTTGATTAATCCAAAACTAGGCATGTGAGACTAAAGAAAATTTTCATGAAAATGCTAGTCTCTTGTTGTTAAAGTTAAGGAAGGTTTGCGGGAATGTGATCATATACACCAGGTCTATTACAAAGATACAAATCACATTTGGATGATGAAATTGATGAGGGATTTTGGTTTAGGTACATGTTGAGTACATGGTTGAGACAAGTAGTTGATGAGTTGGCACATACATGAGGTGTATAGTTGATAATGTTGGTACATATNCACCTAAGTAAGTCTTTTCTTCTTAGGGTTTTAGGATTTGGTGGCCTTGCCATAGCAACACCATCAAACCCTAACCCTCTTGTCCTTGAGTTTAAGTTGTCCAAGCCATTATTCTAACCTCAATTGACTCCATTAACCCAAGGCACTAGTATAGAAACCTCCATGAGCTTGTTTGTCCTTAAACTCTCTTTCAAAACACCTTTTATTTGAAACCCTAACTAACCTAGCGTCTAAACCTAGCTGTTTTACTAACCCTAACCCTAGAGGTGACGTCCTAGCATATTGAACTCTTTTTTACACTAGAAAGTTGCGGCTAGGTCTCTTCTTGGAAGCCATAAAGGTCTTGAATATTGTCATTGGCTCAAATTACAGAACGTTGACCTTTTTGCCTCTCTAACTAACCATTTTCTAGGGGTGACGTCATAGTTGCAGCAGAAATAACCTAGGTGACGTCACACCTTTTGTCCTTGCTTGGTTTGAAACGTTGTGGCCTTATCATCAGTTTTTGATAGGTTTGAGTTGGTAGTTGTATTTTACATGCTTGATTGATAAAAAGTTCCTCTCACTTCGTTCAAAATCAACCATATTGATAGGGCTGACGTCATCTGTATAGCAGCAATAATATTTATGATGCAGCAAACATATTTACATGTGAGCAGATTTGCATTGTGATAATAACAAGGATTAATTTCATACATTGAATGCCATTATATATGTATTTATTGAAGAAGTGATATTAGTCATCTGTCTTTGTTTAGCAATCATTGACTTTATCAATAATAGCATTTGATCGTTGCTCATATGTATATTTGAAGATAGTCATTAATGCTCTGAAGTACTAACCCACTGCAGCACATATTCTAGTTTATTTGTCTTGTCTCGCAAACAGGTGCTATCCAGTGGAAGATCTCTTTTGACTATCTCATCATTGGCAGTAATCTATGAAAGGACACTCTTATCCTAAGCCATTACCCCTTTAACCCTTTCATTAATCAGATTACCTAGGGACGTCTCCCTTGGACCATCCATCCTAAATAGAAAGAGCCCCCCATCGAGGTGACAGTGGGTGGGAAGCTCCTGTTACGCCGGTTTTAAGCCTTGAATCAAGCCACCTAAACCCTTCCTACAAACCATGTGATAACATGACTCAAAAGGAGCAGTTGAACCAGAAGCATGCAAAATGGGTTGAATACATGCAAAACTTTACTTTTGTAACTAAGCATATTTCTGGAACTGCTAACAAAGTTGTTGATGCTTTGAGCAGGAAATGTTTGTTGTTGTAGGAGTTCAGAGTCAAAACACTGGGTTTTGATGACCTCAGGAACATGTACAGAGATGATCCATATTTTAAGGAGGTGTATGAAGCAGATGAGAATCCAATTCTCAAGGATAGAAGTCAGTGGATAGAATACATGATCCAGGATGGATTACTATTTAAGGGAAATCAACTTTGTATTCCAAAATGCTCCATGAGGAAGAATTTGCTGAAGGAGAAACACAGTGGAGGATTGGTCAAGCATTTCATTCATGACAAGATGTTCTCAAAGTTAAATGATTCATAGTTTTGGCCAGGAATGAGAGCAGACATCAAAATATTCATGGACAGTTGTAGAATTTGTCAGCATTCAAAAGGGAAGAGGTAGAATCCAAGATTTTATCAACCGTTACCCATACCTGAGAGGCCATGGGATGCGGTAAGCATGGACTTCATATTGGGGCTTCCGAGAACACAAAGAGGGTTTGACTTGATCTTTGTAGTGGTATATAGATTTTCCAAAATGGCACACTTCATACTGTGTCAGAAAACCAGTGACGCAACTCACATTGCGAATCTGTTTTTCAAAGAAGTCATTCGCCTTAACGGCTTACCAAGGAGCATAGTTTCGGATCGAGACACCAAGTTTGTGGGACACTTCTGGAGAACCTTATGGAAAAAGTTGGGCACAAACTTGTCGTTCAGTTCATCTTATCATCCTCAGACGGATGGACATACAGAATTTGTGAACATAAGTTTGGGAGACTTGCTGAGGATCTTGATGACAGAACACCACAGTCAGTGGGACAATATTCTGCCACAACTGGAATTTGATTACAATGATTCAATCAACAGAAGCATAAGGCAAAGTCCATTACAAATTGTTTATGGGATGTATACAAGAGGAGTTTTTGAACAAAGGGATTCAGAACGGGATGAAATAAGAAGTGCTAGTGCAGAGGATTTTGCTGAAGCAATGAAGGAACTTCACAGCCAGGTGAATGAGCGATTGAAAAACTCGAGCCAAGAGTATAAGAGCAGAGAAGATCAACACAGAAGACAACTTCAATTTGAGGTTGGTGAATTGATTCTGGCACATACAAAAAAGGAAATATTCCTGAAGGGGACATATAACAAACTGAAGATGAAGAAGATCGGACCATGTAAGGTCTTGAAGAAATTTGGGACAAATGCTTATGAGATTGAATTGCCCGATGGGATCGAAATTTCTCCGATATTCAACATCTCAGACTTGTACCCTTACAAAGTTGAGGAAGTATAAGTAGGTAATGAACAACCATAGGTTCAGTGGACTAAACATATGCCAGTTGTAGAGAAACCATAGATGGAAAGCATACTGGACAAAAGAGTTAGAAAAAGGACCAGAAGAAGGGAATATTTTGAATACTTGGTCAAATGGAAGGGACATCCAGTTGAAGATGCCAGTTGGGAGAATGAAGCAGAGATTCAAAAGAGTGGACAAATCGTGTGAGAGCTCATGGACAGGATCCCATGAAAATTTTCAAGTGAGGGAGTATGATGCAGGAGCATTGCCAACAACAAGCGAGTGGGGGACAAACACCAATGCATTTTGGCACATGATGAATTGTTTGAAATGTTTTGAAGTTTGATACGCCAAACATAAATGAGATAATTAAGAAAGGGCGTACTTGTAGATTATAATCAGACCTTGAGCGTCCTGCTCTCGTCTGAAGGATTAAGAGGCATTTATTCTAGTAAATGTAAGTAGGTAGCTTTGAATTCTTAGATTAGACAGTTTTAGGAGTCAGAGGGAAAACAAATATAGACACCCTCACTTGTATCATTGCAACATTATTAGCATAATCAATCAAGAGAGCATAGAGAAGAAGAAGCAGAAAGATGTGTAGAAGAACCCATGTACAGAAGTTCTGAGATTAATATATGAAGTTTTGATTCAGACTCATGGTGTTCAAATACTTTCTGTGTATGCATGATTGAATGTTATGATCATGATTGTTTACTCTCTGTTGTGCATTTGCTTTGATACGTGAATGTATGATTTCATATTTAATGTCTAAAATATGAAGAGAGGGAGAGTAAGGAATGAGTTTTAATAGTTTCTCTGTCTGAGCAAGAGTTTTCCTGCAAGGAGTGTAGTGAAATTGTTCGCAAGGTGTGCATTGAAAGAAGTCAGAGTTCGTCTCTGAAAGCTCAGGAGGGATAATATTGTTCTCATTCTCGTAGAAGTGAAAGTTAGGAACAAAAGCCGTGAAAGGAGTGCATAGGCTGAGTGAAGTCTCAGAGTTACAACCTGAGAAAAATTGTTGAGAGACTGTTGCTGCAAAGAGAGTGCACAGAGTCTAAGAATTCAAATACTTGGAGTGTATTTGAAGAAGTGCCGCAAGGAGTGTGCACAGGAAATTTCCCAAAGGACTTGAGGATTTTTCAATCAAGATCAGGAGGGATAGAGTCTTCGAAGTTGTCGAAGAGAATATCAAGAGGGTTAGTGCCTTGAAGTATTGTAAGAAGGCGCAGCAATGTTGTTTTGTTGGTGGACAAGTTTCGTGAAGGCATACTTGTTAATTTCACAGGAGTATTTAAGGAGGCATTGGACTGTCAGAATTCTTCGTGGAGAATTCGCAAAGTTCCGAGAGCTGTCAGATCTCCCAGAGGAGAAAGAAGGGATACAGAGTGTGTCTTTCTAAGTTGAAGCTCAGAAGAAATAGGGCCATAGGATATGAGCCAACAGGGGTCGTTGGATCACTCACATAATCTCATTTCGGGGTTTCGTGGGTTGAAGAGTTGAAAGCTTAGAATTAGGGTTCGTTAAGCCGCGAAGTCTGAAACTCCAAAAAGGAGGGAATTTCTGTTGTGGGACCCACGTTGACGACGTGTCATAATTTCGTCATTTCGACATATCGGTGGATAGGAAGTCGAGACTTTTGTCCCGAAAGTCCCGAAGTCACAAAATGCGAAGTCACGAAACTGCAAAAGAATCTGAGCCATCCGTTAGAAGGAGGACATGTGTCGCGAGATCACCCGTATCGGGGATTCAGACATCGGAGGTCAGAAAGAGAAGTCCTTCAAATTCACAAGTTGCAAAGTCACGAGAGAAACGCAGCCGTCCATCAGAGGAGGACAGGTGGTAGAGATCAAGGGATCTCATGAACTCAGAGGTTCGCAAGGTGAGAGCCCAGGAGTTGGGTGCTCCAAGTCACGAGTGGAGAAATCGCGAGGAGCGAGGATAGCTGTTGGATCTAGGTCATAGGAGGACCATTGGATTAGGAACCCCATTTCATATCGCATAGTCGGGGGTTCAGAGGTTGAAAGGATTCACTTTCGACATCAAAAGTTGAGAAGTGTCGAGAGTCGAGGAACGAAGGAAACATGTGGTAGAACCACAAGGTGGGCCCAGGAAATAGACAGGCGGACACGCTTCTTCTAGTATAAGGAGTCAACACTCCATTTATTTTCTCGCATCTCAGGGATTCGAAAGGTAAGAGCATGAGAGCTCGACATTAAAACTTGCGAAGTCACAAGTAGCGAGAACAAGAGGAGAAAAGTCAACATCGCTTCTTGGGGTTTCGTGAAAGGAAGGTGCCAAGGTTGGACATGGAAACTCATGAAGCGACGAGTAGCGAGAGGAGCTAGCGTTAAGCCTATCTAATGGTCACGCGTGGAAGGCATTGACAAAAGAAGAGCTACACCCATTTCTTGATCTCGGGTATCGTGGGATTGAGAAGGAAGAGTTGGGAGTCATGACTCACGAACTTGCGAGTTTCGAGTTGCGACAAGCACCTTTGGAATTGGGCCTTGGTCATAGTGCTATGGTCGTACGAAAAGACGAAGCTCGTGTCTAGTGTTGTTTTCACAAGGGAGCTTTTGAAAGGACCTGTGGATCGATAATTTGTGATTCCAGCAGGGAATCTAAATAGTTGATTCGGCTCGAGGGAGATAAAGAACGATCCTGTGGGCGGATCTCGGCCCAAGGGCCGATAGATCTGCGTTAGTTCTCCACCAATGGGTCATGAGGGTTGGTTTTTTTTATGATCTCATGGGAGCCCATAAAAATGAGGGAGAATATTGCAAGTAACACATTACAGGTTGGGTAGAATTCAATCAACTACTTATGCTATTAATTTTAATGTCTCCTATTGGAGTTGTGATGAATATGTTCAGAGAATTGGCTAGATCGTTGCTCACCAGTGGAGTTTTGGGATCGTACTTCAATTCCTAAGGTTGTGTACTTGAGGGAGTATAAAGAGGGATTTTTGGTCCATCATTTTGATATCCTTTGGTATAGTGCCTTAGAGCCACAATAGACCAAGATTCCTTGGTCCGGTGCCATAGATCCCTCATAGACCAAGATAAAGTATGGTGCCTTAGAACCCTAATAGACCTAGATGCTTTGGTATAGTGCCTTAAATCCCTGATAGACCAAGATGAGATATGGTGCCTTAGAGCCCTGATAGAATTAGATACCTTGGTATAGTTCCTTAGATCCCTGATAGACCAAGTTTAGGTCTAATGCCTTAGATCCCTAATAGACCTAGATTCCTTGGTCTGGTGCCTTAGAGATATGATAGAACAAGATGAGGTCTAGTTCCTTAGAGACTTAATAGACTGAGAGGCTTTAACCATGGTTCTGAAATTTTGTAAGAACTGCTAGAGTGTTGCTCGCACTTCTTGGGAGCATTTGATGTCTCCTATGGTCGGTGGTCTTATACTAGTTCAACAGAGGGTGTTGTGGAAGATACATAAGTTAACTTTGGGATCAAATTCCTTGAAGGTAGGAAGTATGTCATGCCTAATCATATTATTAAATAAATAAATAATTATTATCATAAAATGAAAAAAATATTTGTGTAATAAAAGAAGCGGGTAAAATAAGTAAAGATAATTTAGGGAAAAACATTAAAAATAAGATAAGTTTGTGGGGAAAAAAGTAAGATAAATAAATGACAAGTGGATCCTAGGGATCAAATTATTTATCATGGATGGATACTATATAAGGACACTGAAGAAGGATAAAAGGACATCTCTTTTGGGATAGAGTTATCAAGGACAAGGCTAAGAAGAGATGGCATAGTAGTGGATTGAGGGATTTGGGGTGACCTCTTGCTAAGATAATTAGAGTATCAAGGTTTATGGTAGGTGTTGGAACAAATATTGGAAATTTCTCAACTTAGTGTCTTTCTCCAAAATTTATGTTAGTTGTTGTTAGCGATAAAAAATAACTTGCTAATAAGTTCCAAATCACATGATAAGACGAGAATTAAGAAGAAGAATGATTTTGATTTTTCTAAGGCTTAGAGACAAGCTCTTAAAGATGGTATTTCAATGTATAAATCGATTTTCTTCTTAAATTAAATACAAATTTATTTTAGGGTTTTCGACGACTAAGTGGCAAATTTGACAGTGTAGTGACCCACCGAAATCTCTGACTTTCGGCGGCTAAAGGGGAAAATGCAAGACCAATGAGTTGTCGAATGTGCTGAAGAGTCCAAAATTTAATTCTTTCTTCCCAACCATGAATAAAGTCATGAGGAGGCACGAAAAGAATGAAATAAACGACATAAAATCGCTATAATAATGTTTTACCAAAATTCCACATCACCATTACGGGTTTTCGACAGTCGGGGGTTTGGCCGACATGAAGATTTTGACCAGTTCCCATTTTCCTGAAACCAGAAATCAGGGTTTCGGGACTTTCGGTGGCTTACGACACTCTGAAATCACACTGTTAGCCACCGAAATCCAGGACTTTTGGTGGCTAAGAGACCCTTGTTTTCGTCTTGTTAGCTGCTGAAATTGTAGATTTTTTTTCAGTGGATAAACTGCGTCAGCAAAATCAGTTTTTTTAGTCATGGAGAGGTCATTTTGCGCACTCGAATGGTCAATTGAAAACTACATATCCTAATATTTCCAGTGGTGTCTTCATAATTTCATTTGGAGCTTGGGAAGGCAGTCAAAAGTCCCCTGAAAGATGAGGTTCATTTTCAGAAATGTGGCATTTTTTACTGTGCTGAGTCATCATTTTCAAATGATTATTCTGAGAAAATGGAGGATCATTTTGAGAAATGGTTGGAGGATTTTGTTCCTAACATATTAGAGATCAATAAAATCTCTCATTTTTCCTACAGGTGTCACAGTTTGGGAGAATCGAATCCATATCTGAGCCCTAATTTTCAGATCTCATATTTTCTTGTTTTGACACATGTTTGTAAAATGTAGATTTGGGGAAAATGGAAACAGATCTGAGGGAATTGACAGAGGATTTTTCTTAGAACAAATAGTTCAAAAAATCCTCTTTCAGTTTATACACAGCTGTCATGATTCGAGAGATCCAAAACCATAACCGCTGCCCCAGTTTTCAGCAGTTTGGCCCATAATTTATGGCAGAAAGTTTTGGAAATTGATGGTAATTGTTGTTATCTTTTGGGAGGAAATTCGACCTCCTAGGGAGGATTTAGAACATGAGATACCTGTTCATTTCTAGAGGGATTTATTTTGTAATTTGAATAATTTTTCAGTTATTCGAAAGAGGGTAGAAGACTTATATATTGTATATCTATTTGACGAAAAAACCAGTGGGGGGGGACATCCCGAGATACTTTTGGACGTTGGGTTTGTAATGTATTCCTTTTCAGCAAATATAGAACAGAATGCCAAGAGATTATACACCTTGTCATTGTCTAATTCTTTCTTCTTCATGTGTTGTTGTTTCTGAATTTTTCATTACCTCTCTTTCTTCCTTCCATTCATTAATTCAACTTGTAATGGTTACAATTCAATAATACCTTTGTTGTAGCTAATTTAAAGCATTCCTTAAAATGCAGTTTTTCCTCTATTTTATTGTGAGTAAAACAAAACCTACATCTTAAATTTTTTGCCTTATTTACAAGTTTTATTTGTTCATAGTTTTTCCTCTGTCTTGCCATGAGTGAGACAAGACCTGTGTTTAGATATTTTGAAGTTTGGTGTTATTTCTTCTATTGAAAGGAAGACCAAATTTATCAGAATTAGATACCTGGTTTTTCCTTTCAGTCCTTTTCATCTCCTATCCTCTATCTATATTCTTTATTGAATCAATTAAACAAACAATGTCATGCCTCTTCGTTTCTGATCTATAAATGAGTGAAGGTCCTATTTCAGACCTAGTTCTAGAAGCCTCCTGTGACTGATCAAACAACAAAATTCATTTCATTCAAAATGTGCTAAGGCTTGGCTCTATTACAACGTAGAACCAAGTCTTGTGACAAAATTTTTTGGCGTTGTTGCTGGGGACGGAGGAATGAAGCTTTCTTCCCTGGGATACGATAAAAAGTTTAGATCTATTCCTTGATGGTGAACAAGGGATAGGCATTCAATTGGTTGTGATGGAGACTCCTTGTTTCAAAGACCCTACATGATTCACTGACAACTCCACTGGTCTCAAAATATCAAATTCGTTTGTTGCTCAGATTGCTGCAAGGTTTGCTCCTCTGGACTTTACAAATTTTTATGGTTTTCCAAACACTGATTCACACATTAAAATTTGGGAAGATGTCCTTCCTAGATTTGGAGGATATGTGGATGACAATCCTGCTCAACACTTGTTTGAATTCCACAAGCTCATGGATGAATTAAATGTACATCATGAAGATGTCCTCATGAAGTTGTTTATGTTTTCGTTGGAAAGAGATGCTAGACTTTGGTATAAATCTTTACCCCATTCCAGTATTCCTTCACTGAAAGATTTTCACATACTTTTTCATCAACATTGTAAAAGAATATACTCAGCTGAAATAATTTTTGAAGATTGTTGTAATATAGAATTCATAAGACAAAATGATTAAACAAACCCTCTTGAAGAGGAGGAAGAAATATCATAAATTTCTCAAGTTGATGAAGATGATCAGTATGAAGAAGAGTTGGCTCATAAAGAAGTTGGATCTTGTGAACATACTCAAGAAGAACATATTCAACATCACGGTCAACCTGCATAAGAGAAAGGAAATAATTGTTGTTTTATCCAGAAAATATAGAGACCACCTCCTCCTTTAACAGAAGAAGAGATAGACCTACTCCTGAACATCTATGTTACATCCCCTACTCACATAGACTTGCAACTTTCACACAGTCTTGGATATGAGTGTCAAACTTCTTCCATTTGTGAAAATGTAAATCTATTTTTAAATGATGACAGTCATGTATTTGATGGAACTTTACAGGAAGTTAGTGAACCTATTTATGATGATTTCCTGCCAGGGGATCATCTTTTAGACTCCATTTTGTTTCGTGAAAAAGATATGGTTTCCATGTTTAATGATCCCGAAGAAAGTTTATTGTTCGAGAATTCTTTATACTGTGATTTGCAGAAGTATGATTCTGAAATAAACAGTATGCCAGAGATAGTAACAGAGTTACCTTTGATTGAGAGATCCATAGTTGATGTCCCGAGATTTTGTCTAACTGATGACCCTCCTGAGTTATCTGTTGAACCTAAATATGATGAGTATAGTGATGATTATTACATCGTTTCTGTAGAACAACTTGTTGTATATTTTTCATGGAGGGATGATGGTCTTCAGACAAGATTGTACCATGATTTTGGAGATGCCATTGAAGATGATATTGAAGGGTTCTCAGATATTCTCTTCAAGAATGATCCTGAGCATTATAAATCAGATCATAGAGTATTCTTGGATGTTTTAAAACCTCAAGACCATATATTTTTCCGAGATCCTTTTGTTGATATTTTAGATTCATTGAATGGAGGAGTATGCTATGGCATGGATATTTTGTCACAAGAATTGATGAAAAGTTTGAAAATTCATGATCAACAATAGGTCATATGGGAGTTATCAATTTCCTTTTTTAGCTTGCTCAAAGAAAGTGTGAGCAAATTTCAAATAAGTAGACAGTTATTGGATTGGCTTCACTGGCATTTTCGTATCATTTGATTCAGTGGGAATTTTTCAGTAGTTAGAGTAGGTGA
>JZKD02S1787189.1:38620-51726 GCA_000966675.3 Picea glauca
AGTTATTGGATTGGCTTCACTGGCATTTTCGTATCATTTGATTCAGTGGGAATTTTTCAGTAGTTAGAGTAGGTGATGTATATAACTAAGCTTGACTTTGAGCATTAGATTACAGCGATGGTTTTCAATATGTTTTCAGTTTAGTTTTGAGTCCAGTATGGTTTTTTTTTAAAGCATTACGACTCCATAGCCCAATGAATGAATAAGCGGTTTTTTGTTTCGGAAAGCTACAATTAAAGTGACAAGGTTAAGAGTTTGATAAGGATGATTTCAGGTCGCCCAATGGATGAAGCCACATGGTCTACTGTTCTTGGCACTTTGCAGGAAAGAACCATCCCTAGATGGAGCCTATGTTGGAACACATATTGGAAATTTCTCAACTCAATGTCTTTCTCCAAAATTTATGTTAGTTACTATTAGCGATCAAAAATAACTTGCTAATGAGTTCCAAATCACATGATAAGACGAGCATTAAGAAGAAGAATCATTTTCATTTTTCTAAGGCTTAGAGACAAGCTCTTACAGATGGTATTTCAATGTATAAATCAATTTTCTTCGTAAATTAGACCTAAATTTATTTTATGGTTTTCAACGACTAAGTGGAAAATTGGATAGTGTAGTGAGCCACCGAAAGATCTGACTTACGACAGCTAAAGGGAAAAATGCAAGACCAATGAGTCACCGAATGTGCTGAAGAGTCCATAATTTAATTCTTTTTGCCCAGCCATGAATCAAGTCATTAGGAGGCATGAAAAGAATGCAATAAACAACATAAATCCAGTATAATAAGGTTTTACCAAAATGCCACATCACCATTTCAGGTTTTCAGCAGTCAGGGGTTTGACCGACATAAAGATTTTGACCACTACCCATTTTCCCGAAACCCGAAAGCCAAAATCAGGGTTTCGGGACTTTCGATGGCTTACGATGCTCTGAAATTTCACTATTAGCCACCAAAATCTAGGAATTTTATTGGCTAAGAGACCCCTGTTTTCATCCTGTTAGCTGCCGAAATCGCAGATTTGTTTTTCAGTGGATAAACTGCCTCAGCAAAAATTCATTTTATCAACCATGGAGAGGTCGTTTTGAGCACTCCAATAGTCGATTGACACCTAAAGATACTAATATTTCCAGTGGTATCTTCATAATTTAATTTGGATCTTGGGAAGGTAGTCAAAAGGCCCCCGAAAGATGAGGTTCGTTTTAAAAAATGTTGCATTTTTTACTTTTCTGAGTCATCGTTTTCAAATGATGATTCTGAGCGACTGGAGGATCATTTTGAGAAATGGTCGAAGGATTTTGTTTCTAGTACATCAGAGATAAATAACCTCTCTCATTTTTCCTACAGGTGTCACATATTAGGAGAATAGAATCCATCTTCGATCCCTATTTTTCGGATCTCATATTTTCCTGTTTTGACACATGTTTGTAAAATGCAGATTTGGGGAAAATGGAAATGGATCTCAAGGAATTGAGAGATGTTTTTTCTAAGAACAAATAGCTGCAGAAAAGTATCTTTCAGTTTGTACATAGCTGTCACGATTCGAGAGATCCAGAACCATAACTGCAACCCCAAGTTTCAACAGTTTGGCCCATTTTCTATGGCAAAAAGTTTTTGAAATTGATGGTAACTGTTGTTATCTTTTGGGAGGAAATTCGACCTCCTAGGGAGGATTTCAACCTCAATACCTACATGACATACATGTTCATTTCTATAGGGATTTATTTTGTAATTCGAATCATTTTTCAGTTATTCTAAAGAGGGTAGAAGACTTATATATTGTATATCTCTTTGATGAGAAAACCAACGGTGGGGAACAGCTCGAGAGCCTTTTGGAGGCTCGTTTTGTAATGCATTCCTTTTCAACAAATATAGAATAGAATGCCAAGAGATTCTACACCTTGTCACTATCTAATTTTTTCTTCTTCCTATGTTATTGTTTCTGAATTTTTCATTACCTCTATTTCTTCTTTCCATTCATTAATTCAGCTTGTAATGGTTACAATTCAGTAATACCTCTATTGTAGATAATTTAAAGCATTTCTTAAAGTGCAGTTTTTCCTTTTTTGTGTTGTGAGTAAAACAACACCTGGATCTTAATTGTTTTGCCTTATTTACAAGTTTTATTTGTTCATATATTTTTCTTTGTCTTTCCATGAGTGAGACAAGAACTGTGTTCGGATATTTTGAAGTTTGGTATTATTTCTTCTATTGAAAGGAAGACCAAATTTATCAGAATTAGATACCTGGATTTTCCTTTCGGTCCTTTTCATCTCCTATCCTCTATCCATCTTCTTTTTTGAATCAATTAAACAAATGAGGTCATGCCTCTTCATTTCTGATCTATAAATGAGTGAAGGGTATGTTTTAGACCTAGTTCTAGAAGCATCCTATGACTGATCAACCAAAAACTTTTATTTCATTTAAAATGTGCTAAGCCTTGCCTCTATTACAGCCTAGAACCAACTCTTGCAACAAAATTTTCTGGCACTGTTGTCGGGGACGAAGGAATGGATCTATCTTCCCTGGGATATGACAAAATCTTTAGATCTATTCCTTGATGGTGAACAAGGGATAGGAATTCAATTGGCTGTGATCATTCACCTGGTGACTTCTTGGTTCAAAGACCCTACGTGATTCACTAGTGACTCCATTAGTCTCAAAATGTCGAATTTGTTTGTTGCTCGAATTGCTGCAAGGTTTTCTACTCTGAACTTTACAAATGTTTATGGTTTTCCAAACACTATTCCAGACATTAAAATTTGGGAAGATGTCCTTCCTAAATTTTGAGGATATGTGGATGACAATCTTGCTCAACACTTGTTTGAATTCCACAAGCTCATGGATGAATTAAATGTACATCATGAAGATGTCCTCATGAAGTTGTTTATGTTTTCTTTGGAAAGAGATGCTAGACTCTAGTATAAATCTTTACCCCATTCCAGTATTCCTTCATTGAAATGTTTTCACATACTTTCTCATCAACATTGTAAAAGAATCTACTCAGCTGAAATACTTTTTGAAGATTGTTGTAATATAGAATTCATAAGACAAAATGATATAGGAGCATCACTCCAACTTCATCAAGCGCCAGCTAGCCAGCACATCAAACACACCTTCAATGGAAGGAGAGAGGCGCAGCCCTCTCATTTTTCAAATTTTGAAAATGTATTAATTGTTGTAAGGTTGGTAGAGCCAAAGCCATGCCTTCAAGCATGTTGTAGTTAATGACGCCTTTAATGGCTGATAGCATGGAGATCTAGATCCAATTCAGATTAGATGGCCCATTCAATATAATTCATTGTAATTAATGAGAGTTGGTGAGATGGAGGGAAGCGCTCAAGGAGCCCTTTTGTAAAAACATCTTCTTTTGTTTTCAATAGCAAGAGAGGCAGAGTAGAGAGAATAGAGAGAGGAGAAGAAGTCGTGACTCTATTGCAGTTCGAGCTCACATTGCAAAGAGGCATTTCATATTAATACAATCATAGCAGTTTTTCCTACATATTGTTGTTCATGTGTTTGTGAGTTCATGAATGAATGCCTTTATGTGTTTATGATATGTTGTAGATGTGTGTTAGTTTGCATTTGCAGGTTACAGACAGAAGTCGTTGTCTATTGGGTTCTTTGATTTTAGGTTCGAGGTTCTTTGTGGCTTCATGCAAGAGGTTGCATGAACGAACACTGCGGGTTCTACAAGCCAGTGTAAGGAGTGCACTTATGAAATTATGCAGAGTTCAGACAGAGATGTGCCAGGAAGGCGCACCAGCTGAAGTCATTGACTCAAGGAGAAACCTCAAGTTTGTTGAATACCTTGGAGGTAAGAATGTGTAGAGGAAGGAATAGAGAGAAAAAAATCACTGAGTGTTCTATGGAAGCTCTACCAGGAGGGCATTGAGCAAGTGCATAGAGTGTACAGAAGAAATCTATTCTGAGTTCAGAGTAAGGAGAAGTGTCGAGGAGGAAGACACTCACAGATTCGTTAAATAGTCTATCGGTTATGTAAGGGGTGCTTGAATAGAAGGCTGCCAAGAGGGCACCAAATCTCCATTTGAAGGGGGAGGCAAGGGTTGAATCCCTTGGAGGTTCGAGTAGGAAAATATCAGGATGGATAGCACAGTTGTGTGCAAGGACCCTACAAGGAGTGCAGAGGTCGAGAAACCTTTTAAGGTTTTAGAGTGAACGAAGCTCAGGAGGGAAAATGTTGAGGCCTTTGAAACTTTGAAAATATTCCAAGGGAAAGGAAGAAGCAGGTGCTCAAGGAGGAACTACAACTGTCGTTGGATTGGCACTGGGATGAAAGATCTAGACCGTTGAATCTAGATCCAGGCACATAGGAGGAGAGAGCACAAGGAGGATAGATATGGGCCATCATATCTAGGCCAAAGGACCAATAGTCGTTAGATATGGAGGAAGGTGCATGGAGTTTAACCTCTGGGAGGTTGCACAGGAAAGGAGTCGTATGGACGGTGAGAGGCCTTCATGAAGGAAGTGTCAAAGTTGCGAGAATCATTGGATCTTGCAGAGTTGCAGGGTGGTTAGAGGTCGGTGAAACTCATCACCCAGGATTCGAGAATCAACGAGAGTCTTTGATCTCATTTCAACCCATGTCATTGGATCATTTTGCGGATTCAGAATTCATGAGAGGGAAAACCAAACTCTTGGTCTCGCAAAGTTTTGAGTTGTGAGGAGCAGAGGAGGAGATCCAGACCGTTGGATCCAAGTCACAGGAGAACCATTGGATCTGAACCTTCATGTGGTATCACGTATCGGGGGTTTGGGGGTTGAAATAACTTCTTTTCGACTACAGAATTCATGAAGTGTTGGGTACCGAGGGCTTGGGTGAACGTGTGTTATGTTTGTTAGGTGGGGACCGTGTGGGTGATAGGTGGCACAAACATAGAGCGCATAGAGAAGATGGAAGTAGGCGACAAGTGGCATATGTGTGTCACCTGGAAGGAGCCAACCCATCACAGACCTTTCATGTCTCAGGGTTTCGTAAAGGAGGAGCACAAGGGCTCAACACTTTAACTCATGAAGTTGTGAGTTGCGAGGGGTACTAGAGCTAGGCCCTAGCCGACAGTCACTTGTAGAGGTGCTAGCAAGGAGGAGCCATACCTATATCATCATCTCAAGTATCATAGGTTTGGAAAAGAGGAATCGAGGGTCTTCAACTCATGAACTCATGAGACCGCGAGTCAGGAAGAGAACTTGCGTTAAGGCCTGGTTGTGGTCACAAGGGGATGTGCACCTCGTGCCTGGTGTTAAGTCATGCAGGGCGGGTTTTCACGAAGGACCTGTGGATCATATTCGTGAGGTTCCAATAGGGATCCAAGAGAGCCACTTCGGCTCAGGGAGAATTAAGAACAATCCTGTGCAGATCTCAGCCTGAGGGTCGGGGGTCTACGTCAAGTGGTATCAGAGCCTAATTTTGTTTTTATATTTCAGGCAGAGGGAGCTAGAGGAAAAGGAGTAGTCTGATATGCACCATCAAGTGGTATCAGAGCCACTTTCTGTCTGTAGACTACATGCAAAGAGAGGCAGAGTAGATAAAGAAAATACTCTGATACACACCGTCAAGTGGTATCAGAGCGAGGTTTGACTTGTGTAGGCGACAGAGGCAGTAGAGTGTCAAGATTTGCTTACATACAAAAGAAAAGGATGACAGAGTGTTGAATCTCTATGAAGGTTGTTGTGGTGCGCAATAGTCAAAAGACAGTGAGGAGGACTGTAGGAGATGCTGGAAGCACTCATGGTTGCAGAGTGACAACAACAAGTTTGCCAAGAGGGTAGACAAGAAGGCCATCAACAGCAGAGAAAATATGAAATGGATAAAGAACTCAATGAGGTGAGGGCGAGGATGGAATAACTTGCACTGTGGGTGCAATAGAATGCAAAGACACATTGGGTGTATGGATGGCCCATGAAGAGGAAAGCAAAGTGGCCAGTTAAGAAATTGTTGGCCATAAGACAACAAAGGTTGTTGAGGAGGTGGTTGAGGTATGTTAAAAGCCTCAGGGCCACAGAGGATATGGTTCATACCTGTGAACCAGAAGCTGGGAGAAATCTCAGTGATGATGGAGTGGAGATATTGAGAAGATATCTCATAGATTGCCAAGTGGGAAGGGATGGACTTTCATATTTCCAGGTGGGAAATAGAAAGAAATCAAGTGAAGATCTCGTGAACTGCCAGGAAGGTAGTGAAGAAAGTTTAGATTGTCAGATGGGCAATGAGATGGGATTGTTGGACGATCTCAGATACTGCTAGGTGAGCAGTGAGGAACTTTCAAGTTGCTAGGTTGGCACTGATATGGGATCGGCTGATCTCATATACTTCTAGGTGGGTAGAGAAAGAGAGGAAATCTAATATTGCCAGACAGGCAAGGGAGAGCAGATGAGGCCACGTGAGAGTCTCATGAACTCAGGGATGAGTTTGGATCAATGAGAGAAGATGATAGAGGAGGAAGGTCAAAAACATATTCTAATGATTGGGGGAATTTGAGTATTCCTTCCAAATAGTCCAATAGAGGCTAATACAATCATTACGCATGAGGGTATAGTGCAACAAGAATCTAAGAAGGAGGCCATGGGGCTAGATGATTTTAAATTTGACTGTGTCTATGATGCAGGTACAAGAAAGGAATTACAACAATCAGAGACTATCATGATGAAGGAGCAGATATCAGAAGCTACCCAAGGAAAAGAAGAGGAGCACACAGTTGAGATGCTCACTCCATGGGAGAAGGAGTTAGAAATGCTAGAGGATTGGTTAAACCATCTAGAGATAGTAGATGATTGCCATGAAAAGACAGTCATGTAGATGTTAGAAGAAGAGCATTCAGAGAAATCACTCTGAAATTTCATCCAGGGAGTTGAACAAATGATGACTGTAATGTCGAGGCATGAAGTAATAAATGAAAGAAAATTCCAGTCTAAGGAGTAGCTGGAGGAAGATGGAGATACACCAGCAGGAGAACTGGCAGAAGTTAATCTGTCAGAAGAGGAAGCTGGGAAACAACTCAGTGAACAGACTACAGATATGAATTTTGTAGCGGAGTGGCGAGATGAGGCCACCGAGGAAGAAAATAGCATGGGGGATCTAGTTGATCTGCCCATTGATAAGGATGAACAAGTGCAGTCAAGGAGACTACATAAGGAGAGCTAGCCATGGGAGTCGCTGGAAAAGGAGATTGAGAAGATTAGAAGGCTGGTGTCGAGGTTAACAACAGAAACTGCCAGTGAGGAGAAGCTGAGTAGAGGAGAACCTACCATAGCAGCAGGGCAACAGAAGCAACAACAACAACAAAGCAGTGGAGCAGATGGACATCTCCAAAGAACAGTTTGGGATAAAGGTGGATTTCAACAGTGGTGTTGGGAAGCTCATGATTATTGTAGCTAAGGAGTATGATGCAGGAGAATCACTCCAACGTCATCAAGTGCCAGCCAACCAACACATCAAACACGCCTTCAATGGAAGGAGAGAGGCGCAACCCTCTCGTTTTTCAAATTTTGAAAATGTATTAATTGTTGTAAGGCTGGTAGAGCCAAAGCCATGCCTTCAAGCATGTTGTAGTTAATGATTCCTTTAATGGCTGATAGCATGGGGATCTAGATCCAATTCATATTATATGGCCCAATCAATATAATTCATTGTAATTAATGAGAGTTGATGAGATGGAGGGAAGCTCTCGAGGAGCCCCTTTTGTAAAAACATCTTCTTTTGTTTTCAATAGAAAGAGAGGCAGAGTAGAGATAATAGAGAGAGGAGAAGAAGCCGTGACTATGTTGCAGTCCGAGCTCACATTGTAAAGAGGCATTTCATATTAATACAATCATAGCAGTTTTTCCTGCATATTGTTGTTCATGTGTTTGTGAGTTCATGAATGAATTCCTTTATGTGTTTATGATATGTTGTAGATGTGTCTTAGTTTGCATTTGCAGGTTACAGATAGAATTCGTTGTCTATTGGGTTCTTTGATTTTAGGTTCAGGGTTCTTTGTGGCTTCATGCAAGAGGTTTCATGACAGAACACTACGGGTTCTGCAAGCCAGTGCAAGGAGTGCACTTCTGAAATTCTGCGGAGTTCAGACAGAGATGTGCCAGGAGGGTGCACCAGCTAAAGTCATTGACTCAAGGAGAAACCTCAAGGTTGTTGAATACCTTGGAGGTAATACTATGCAGAGGAAGGCACATAGAGAACAAAATCACTGAGGGTTTTGTGGAATATCTACCAAGAGGGCATTGAGAAAGTGCATAGAGTGCACAGAAGAACTCTAGTCTGAGTTCAGAGTAAGGAGAAGTGTCGAGGAGGAAGACACTCACAGAGTCGTTAAATACTCTATTGGTTCAGTAAGGGGTGCTTGAATAGAAGGATTCCAAGAGGGAAAAAAATCTCCATTTGATGGGGGAGGCAAGGGTTGAATCCCTTGGAGGTTCGAGCAGGAAAATATCAGGACAGATAGCACAGTTTTGTGCAAGGACCCTACAAGGAGTGTAGAGGTTGGGAAACCTTTTAAGGTTTCAGAGTGAATGAATCTCAGGAGGGACAACATTCCTAGAATGCAGGCAATATCAAGAGGAATTGAGTTCACAGAGGAAGCAAAGGTTGAGTCCTTTGAAACTTTGAAAATCTTCCAAGGGGAAGGAATAAGCAGGTGCTCAAGAAGGAGCTATAGCTATCGTTGGATCGAAACTGGGAGGAAATATTTGGATCGTTGAATCTACGTTCAGGCACACAGGAGGAGAGAGCGCAAGCAGGATAGATCTGGGCCGTCATATCTAGGCCAAAGGACTGATAGTCGTTGGATCCGGAGGAAGGTGCATGGAGTTTAACCTCTAGGAGGTTGCACAAGAAAGGAGTCATATGGATGGTGAGAGGCCTTCATGAAGGAAGTGACGAAGTTGTGAGAGTCATTGGATCTTGCATAGTTGGAGGGTGGTTAGAGGCCGATGAAACCCATCACCAAGGATTCGAGAATCAACGAGAGTCATTGATCTCATTTCAACGCACATCGTTGGATCATTTTGCGGATTCAAAATTCGTGAGAGGGAAGACCAAACTCTTGGTCTCGCAAAGTTCTGAGTTGCAAGGAGTAGAGGAGTAGATCCAGACCGTTGGATCCAAGTCACAGGAGAACCATTGGATCTGAACCTTCATGTGGTATCACGTATCAGGGGTTCGGGGGTTGAAAGAACTTATTTTTTACTGCAGAATTCGCGAAGTGCCGAGTGTCGAGGGCTCGGGAAAACATGTGTTACATTTGTTAGGTGGGGATTGCGTGGGTGATAGGTGGTGCAAACATAGAGCGCACAAAGAAGACGGAAAAAGGCGACAAGTGGCGTATGCATGTCACTTGTAAGAAGCCAACCCATCACAGACCTTTCATGTCTCGGGGTTTCGTAAGGGAGGAGCACAAGGGCTCAACACTCCAACTAGCAAAGTTACGAGTTGCGAGGGGTGCTAGAGTTAGGCCCTAGCCGGCGGTCACTTGTAGAGGTGCTAGGAAGGAGGATCCATACCCGTATCATCATCTTGGGTATCGGAGGTTTGGAAAATAGGAGTCAAGGTTCTTTGAATCACTAACTCGCGAGATCATGAGTCATGAAGAGCAGTTGTGTTAAGGCCTGGTTGTGGTTGCAAGGCGATGTGAGGCTCGCACTTGGTGTTAAGTCACGTATGGCGGGTTTTCAGGAAGGACCTATGGATCAGATTCGTGAGGTTCCAATAGGGATCTGAGGGAGCCACTTCAGCTCAGGAAGAATTAAGAACGATCTTGTGCAGATCTCGGCCTGAGGGTCGGGGGTCTGTGTCAAAAAATGATCAAACAAATTATCTTGAAGAGGAGGAATAAATATCAAAAAAATTTCAGGTTGATGAAGATGATTAGTATGAGGAAGAGTTGGCTCATAAAGAAGCTGGATCTTGTGAACATACTCAAGAAGAAGATATTCAACATCACGGTCAACCTGCAGAAGAGAAAGGAAATAATTGTTGTTTTATCCAGAAAATACAGAGACCACCTCCTCCTTTAACAGAAGAAGAGATAGACCTCCTCCTAAACAACTATGTTACAGCCCCTACTCACACACATTTGCAACTTTCACATAGTCCTGGATATGAGTGTCAAACTTCTTCCATTTATGAAAATGTAAATCTGTTTTTAAATAATGACAGTCATGTATTTGATGGAACTTTACAGGAAGTTAGTGAACCTATTTATGATGATTTCCTGCCAGCTGATCATCTTTTAGACTCTATTTTGTTTCGTGAAAAATATATGGCTTCCATGTTTAATGATCCTGAAGAAAGTTTGTTGTTCGAGAATTCTTTAGACTATGATTTGCAGAAGTATGATTTTGAAATAAATAGTGTGCCATAAATAGTAACAGAGTTACCTTTTCTTGAGAGATCCACAGTTGATGTCCTGAGATTTTGTCTGACTGGTGACCCTTCTGAGTTATCTTCTGAACCTAAATATGATAAGTATAGTGATGATTATTACATCGTTTTTGTAGGACAACTTGTTGTATATTTTTCGTGGAGGGATGATGGTATTCAGACAAGATTGTGCCATGATTTTGGAGATGCCATTGAAGATGATCTTGAAGGGTGCTAAGATATTCTCTTCGAGAATGATCCCGAGCATTATAAATCAGAACATAGAGTAGTCCTAGATGTTTTAAAACCTTAGGACTATATATTTTTCCAATATCCTTTTGTTGATATTTTAGATTCATTTAATGGAGGAGTATTCTATATCATGGATATTTTTTCACAAGAATCGATGAAAATTTTGAAAATTCATGATCAACAATAGGTCAAATGGGATTTTTCAGTTTCCTTTTTCAGCCTGCTCAAAGAAAGTGTGAGAAAATTTCAAATAAGTAGACAGTTATTGGATTGTCTTCACTGGCATTTTCGTATCATTTTATTCAGTGGGAATTTTTTAGTAGTTAGAGTAGGTGATGTATATAACTAAGATTGAATTTGAGCATTAGATTATAGTGGTGGTTTTCAATATGTTTTCAGTTCAATTTTGAATCTAGTATGGTTTTGTTTTAAAGAATTACGACTCCATAGCCCAATGAATGAATGTGTGGTTTTTTGTTTCGGAAAGCTGCAAGTAAAGTGACAGGGTTCAAAGTTTGATAAGGATGATTTCAGGTCACCCAATGGATGAAGACACATGGTCTACTATTCTTGGTGCTTTGCAGGAAAGCACCATCCCTAGATGGAGCGTATGTTCGAACACATATTGGAAATTTCTCAACTCAGTGCCTTTCTCCAAAATTTATGTTAGTTACTATTAGCGATAAAAAATAACTTGTTAATGAGTTCCAAATCACATGATAAGACGAGCATTAAGAAGAAGAATCATTTTCATTTTTCTAAGGCTTAGAGACAAGCTCTTAAAGATGGTATTTCAATGTATAAATCGATTTTCTTCTTAAATTAAACCTAAATTTATTTTAGGGTTTTCGACGACTAAGTGGAAAATTTGATAGTGTAGTGAGCCACTGAAAGATTTGACTTTCGGTGGCTAAAGGGAAAAATGCAAGACCAATGATTCGCCGAATGTGTTGAAGAGCCCATAATTTAATTCCTTTTTCCCAACCACTAATTAAGTCACGAGGAAGCATGAAAAAAATGCAATAAATGACATAAAATCGCTATAATAAGGTTTTACCAAAATTCCACGTCACCATTTCGGGTTTTTGACAGTCCATGGTTTTGCTGACATAAAGATTTTGACCACTATCCGTTTTCCCGAAACCTGAAACCCGAAATCAGGGTTTCAGGACTTTCGGTGTCTTACGGTGCTATGAAATTGCACTTTTAGCTGCCAAAAGACAGGACTTTCGGTGGCTAAGAGACCCCTGTTTTCGTCATGTTAGCTGTTGAAATCACAGATTTGTTTTTTAGTGGATAAACTGCCTTAGAAAAACTCATTTTTCTCAGCCGTGGAGAGGTTGTTTTGCATGCTCAAATGGTCTATTGACATCTACAGATCCTAATATTTCCCGTGGTGTCTTCATAATTTAATTTGGATCTTGGGAAGGCAGTCAAAAGGCCCCCGAAATATGAGGTTTGTTTTTAGAAATGTGGCATTTTTTACTATGATGAGTCATCATTTTCAAATGATGATTCTGAGCAACTAGAAGATCATTTTGAGAAACGGTCGAATAATTTTGTGTATAACACATCAGAGATCAATAACACCTCTCAATTTTCCTACAGGTTTCAAATATTGGGAGAATCAAATCCATCTTCGAGCCCTAACTTTTTGTTCTTATATTTTTTGTTTTGACACATGTTTGTAAAATGAAGATTTGGGGCAAATGGAAATGGATCTCAGGGGATTGAGAGAGGTTTTTGCTTAGAACAAACAAATTAACAAAAGCCTCTTTCAGTTTATATACAACTATCACGATTTCATATATTCGGAACCATAATTGCAGCCCCAGTTATCAGTAGTTTGGCCCATTTTCTATGGCAGAAAGTTTTTGAAATTGATGCTAATTGTTGTTATATTTTCAGAGGAAATTTGACCTCCTAGGGAGGATTTCGACCTCAATACCTACATGAGATACCTATTCATTTCTAGAGGGATTTATTTTGTAATTCAATTTTTTTTTCAGTTATTCGAAAGAGGGTAGAAGACTTATATATTGTATATCTCTTTGATGAGAAAACCAGTGGGGGGGAACAACGTGAGAGCCTTTTGTAGGCTGGGTTTGTAATGAATTCGTTTTTAGCAAATATAGAATAGAATACCAAGAGATTCTACACCTTGTTGCTATCTAATTTTGTCTTCTTCTTGTGTTATTGTTTCTAAATTTTTCATTACCTCTCTTTCTTCCTTCCATTCATTAATTCAACTTGTAATGGTTACAATTCAGTAATACCTCTGCTGTAGCTAATTTAAAGCATTCCTTAAAGTGCAGTTTTTCCTCTGTTTTGTTGTGAGTAAAAAAAGACCTGCATCTTAATTATTTTACCTTATTAATAGCATAACTATAATCCTTTTTCTTCAAATGTTATATCAATGTAGAATTATTATCCAATAATGAGCAGTAAGAAATAAAAAATCACACACATACACAGTAC
>JZKD02S1787189.1:58301-76369 GCA_000966675.3 Picea glauca
GGATTTCACCATAAGGGGACCACTTTGGAGTTCATCCATATTTACTTCTTATCAACAATGAAAAAAAAATAATGAGTCATATTTACATCAAACAATATTGGGTCCATTACCCAAAGTTTTGTGCTACGGGTCTTTCTTCAAGGGTTGACATAAATGACAACCAACCTTAATCAACACTTTTCACGTGCCGAGGGCACTACTTGTATATATTTTTTGAGGGCATAAGCTCCATGACTCATTACTGGTCATATTTTTAAGGCAGATACACCCACCTATGTACTTTGATGATTTTGATATTATATATGTATTTTTATGTCTTTTTATGTCTTATGGATTGTTTTTTCCTTTAAAATGTATTTACATGTGCATCTGTATGTATTTCTTATATGTGTGCGAGATGCCAATCTAAGATTTGATTAGCTAGAGTATCCATGACTTGATTTAATCTCCTAGGAACATGAAAATATGTAATATAATCAAAGCTTCGTTCTAAGAGACGTACCCTAAGGAATCATTGGTGTAAAGTAGGATCATGAACACGGTAGACTCTATTTAACTTAGACACAACCATTTGAGCGTCTAAATAGAACCAGAGGTGAGAGATACCAAATGACAGAGCATCATGAAGAAACTCAATAACTGCGTTGTATTCAACGACATTGTTTGTGGTGTCGCCTAAACATATACCTCCTGAAGATAATAACTGGCCCTGAGGTGTAAAAATTACCCAAGCTGTGGTGGCAAGCGTCTGAGTGTGTCGGCTAGTGTCGGCTGCATACCCAACAAACACCTATGATTCACTTGACATCTGCCACAGTGAAAAAAGATAACATCAAAATGACACGTCCATAAAACCAAAAGAAACTAGAAAGTAATAGTACAAAGACTATACATATGTTACAAAAAGTTACCCAAGGTGACCTACCTATGAGTAATACTTCTTGAGGTAGAGCCCATTTATAGGCTTCGCCAAAGCGTTTCCCTCAAAGTCTACTAGACGAGAAGCGTCCTTTTTTAGAACCTCTTTTACGATGAAAGGTCTGAACCACATGGGTTTGAATTTGTTTGCCCCTAGGGAGTCCTTATCCTGGTCATAGACGAGGACAAGGTCACCTTCAGAGAAAATCCGAGGACAAATGGATCGATCATACTGATACTTGAATTTTTGTTTGTGAACCTCCTTCGCCAGGGCCACATCACGGCGCTGCTCATTGATCTGCTCAAGGTATAATAACCACTCTGGAAGTGGAGAAGTCTCTGGAAGTAACTGTACTACCAACTTTAGGGACATGATATGACATTCTATAGGCATGACCGCTTCCATCCCGTAAATGATTTGAAAATGTGAGAACCGATTGTAGTCTTAACAGATGTTCAGTAAGCCCATAATGTCGAGTATAACATCAAATGCCAATTTGACTTGGCCAAATTGATCGTTCGTTGTAGGATGGTCTTAAGAGATTTATTTATAGCTTCCACCTGACCATTCACTTGGGGGTAGTAGGGTGATGAATGTTCTTTCCGCAACCCAAGATTTGATGTTAATTCAGTCATCATTTGGTTATGAAAGTGACTACCATGGTCAGTAAAAATATCTCTTGGGATGCTGAACCTTGCGATTATCTTGTTAAACAAAAAGAGAGTTGCAATCTCTCCAACATATTTAAACGTTGGCATAGCTTTGACCCACTTCGTGAAGTAGTCTATGGCTACAATGATATAATGGTGCCCCCTTGCTGAAGGAGGGTTGCATGTAGTGTAATCAATCCCCCACTTGGTGAAGGGATCAATTATGATGACATGAAACATGGGAGTGGGATGTGCCCTCATCTTCTAAGAGAAGATCTGACACGGGTGGCACTTCTTGACCGATTTGATACAATCGTTGATTAATGTTGGCCAAAAGTAACTGGCTCGTAAAATATTTTGGGTTGTCTCCAACCCAGACAAATGACCACCACATGCTCTAGTATGGAAGTCATTAAGCACAATAACTACTTCTTCATGAGTGAGACATCGACGAAGGATGCAATCTACCTGTTAGTGTCGGAAGTCACTCCTGGATTGCAGCAGGAGCAGAGCCCGACACCCATCAGTTTAATGTCACGATTTGTTTATAAAGGGATTATCAAATGGAAGTAAACTCAAGGAAATATCGTCTCAACTCCGAAACTAGGCCAGGCATGCATGGGCGAGTGAGGTCTTAGATAAACTTCAAACAGTCAGTTGTAATAAGGGTGAGTAGGGGGAAGAATTGTATAAGAAGAGTGTAGGGGTCTGTTATAAACATCAGGTTTCTAACAGACTATGGAAGAAATCATCTAAAGGCAAGATCCTCTTACATCCAAATGCAGAAAACCAGGGAAAACAATAATGCAACGATAAATCCTTTATCATAGCATAACTGCAACAATTCATGAAAATCAGTCAATCATGAACTCTTTGGTATAAGAAAAAAACATAGACGGAACAAGAAAATTGTTTGTCATGAAACAAGAAATCTCAAACACAGATGCATATCCATAGAACTAGAATGAACATTAAAACTTTACAGTCGGGAGTTCTGCTCTACCATCGATACTTTCAAAAATACCAAAATTGATTCTATATACCCAAGAAAATTCACCCCACAGAGGCGTGTTTAGTCCTTCAAAGCTCGATGTCCCTTCAGTCAAACTTGTATCAATATCTTTCTTTAAGTGCCACCTTTACTACGCATGGCCCCTGTAAGGAGGGTAGTTGAGCCATTAAGTGCTCGGCTAGCGTGTGCAGACTTCTCTGTCGAGTTGGGGACTCTGGCATGGATTCTTTGAGGAAATTGATACACAAGACCTCTGCGAGCAGGTGGCTTTCCAGACCCTCCATTCCCCTCATTTAGTGAATGAAAGGAGGTTTCAACCACCCGCTCTTGCCTTCATTTACTTCAATACCAGAAACAACTATTAAGATTGGGTCCGATGGCACCTAGAGATCGTGATGATCCCCTCTGCAACTGAAATCAGTGCCTTTGGCCTTCTTTATGCAGCTCCTTCCTCTCCCCAAGTGACCATGGGTGGTGACCATATGCTTTCGGCATTCGCTAACATGAAAGGGATAACCTTTGCTAATTGAAATCATGATGAGCGATATGCCGAGATGGCTCAATATGTCACCACACATCCTTCTAGATCTGACAGATCTTAATTCTCTCGACGATACCGTGGGCCCCAATCCAGGATTCTCCCGGCACCTCGCGCATCGAAAAATAATCGGGGTTGCTTTTTTTCATGTTGTAGTCGCGATGGGCAAAATGCTGAGATGGTTCAGTTTGTCGCCAAGTGTCCCTTCTAGATGGACGACTAAAAACACTTCGTGAGACCATAGGCCCCAGCTTCTATGCTTTCGAGGCTATCGGGGTTTAGGGTTTCGCGATGTTGAACACCACGAAACTCTCACCCCATGAACTCTCGAACACTGAAACATCGATGCGGCCGGATCTTGCGACACACGTCCTTAGGATGAACAGCTGAGGATTTTCCATAAACATAAGTGCCCCTCCTCTAGACCTATTTTTTTATGACCAGATGCCAAAACAACGATCCCGGTCCTGGGCGCTATCGGCATTTCGGGGTTCAGGGTTTCGAAAGGTGAAGAGATGGGGAATTTTACCCCTTGAACTCCCGAATGTCGATATACCGATATGACTGGATCCTACGCCCCGCGTCACTGGATCGGACGACCCAGATTCAACCCCGAAATATAGGAGTTTTCTTTGGTGCTATATGTCGGGTAACTTGGCTGCCCCGAGATCCTGACGACCATTGATCTGCTTCATGAATGGATCTCGACTGCCGACAGTAAAACCTTGCATGCTTGCTTGACTCGCCACTTGGAAAAACAGGGCTTCTCCCGTGCTGCACCTGGGCATTTTCCGTTCATTCTGCAGACCTGGGTGCCTCTACGCCTAATGACAAAAATAATCGCTAACATTAGGCTCCATGGGGGATAGATTCATCCCTGCGATGCTCTAAGAACTCCTTCCGTAGCTCCAGTGCCTTGCTATTGGGCTATGGAGTCACTTATAAGGTCGAAAACACGACAAAAGAAACTAAACAAAGAAATAAAGGACAATATTTACAAACAAGGGAGCCGCCTGAGACTCAAATAAAACATTTCTTCAGAAAATGCCCATTCACTGGGCTGCTGAAAACCTCTTCACCCTCCAGATCTTGCAACCCATACGTGTTGTTGGAAACAATCTCGGAGATCTTGAAGGGGCCAATCGAGAGGGAGTCAAACTTGTTGTGTTTACCTTTATCCTGCCTGGGGGCGTCCCACTTGAGTACCAAATCCCCGTGATCTTTTCCTGGTGATTATGAGTTGCAGTCTTCACCTGCTCTTTGATCTACTACACTTCTACTATATGATGAATCTTCTTGATCATATGATCTATTTCTCCTTCATAGTCTTGAAAGAATTTTTCCACAGGTAAGGCGAGCTGAGTAGGAAAAATCGCCTCTGCTCCATAGACTAGCTGAAAATGCGAAGTGCCTAGAGATTTCTTCATTGTCACATGATCATCCCACAGAGAAAACTTCAACTTTGAATCCCAGGCCCTTTTGTTGTCTTCCAACAGCCTTTTGATGATCCTTATTAGGCTTTTGTTGGAAGACTCTGCTAAACCATTTCCCCGGGGATAGTAGGGGGTGGAGTGAATTAGTGAGATCTAGAACTGCTTACAGAACTTAATTAGAGGCTCAGACTTGAAAGAAGCAACATTGTCAGTGACGATTCTACTGGGATAGCCAAATCTGGCTATGATATCCTCTAGGAAGCTGATAATTACTTTTTAAGATGCACTTCTGGTGGGGACAGCTTCTGTCCACTTGGTGAAATAATCTGTTGCTGTCAGGATCCATCTGTGTTGACCGCTTGAGGGAGGATGAATTTCTCCAATGAAGTCCAGCCCCCACTACTGAAAAGGTGTTGGAGACACTATGGGCTTCAATGGCAGCGATTTGAGTTGTTTCTTTCCTGAGAACTTTTGACATTTGATGTAAGCTCTGATTCCTTTGCAGACATCAGCGAATAAATTAGGCCAGTAATATCCAGCCCTGAGGATCTTATGAGCTGTGGTCTTCCAGAAATGATGCCCCCCACAAAGGCCTTCATGGAAATCAAATATAACTTTCTGGGCTTCTGGTGGGTTCAAACATCTGAGCAGCATCCCCAAAGGATCTCTCTAGTACAAAACTTCCTCAATGAGACAATACCTGACCGCCTTGAGCTTTAAAGCTCTTTCCATGCTTTTACCCATTCCATCTGGAGGCTTCAATTCTTGTAGAAAATACAAGATATCCTTATACCAGGGGCATGTTGCTAGGGATAAGGCACTATGAGAATCCTTATTGGATGATTCGACTTGCGGATTTTCTGAACAGGCGTTGATGAAAGTAATCCCCAAAGCTTTGCGATTAGATTTAGCTAGCAGCTTGGCTAAACCATGCCCCTTAACCAACTTGGTGGGTTTAATATCCAGATCAAACTCTAGGATCTTGGCAATCCACCTACCTTTTTTTCCATCTATGTCAGGCTGTATAAGAATGTCCTTCATGGAAGCTGAAGGGACGTATGTTGTCACCTTCGAATGCAAGACGTAAATCCTGAAAGCTTTGAGGGCTTTCACTAAGGCATAGGCCTGCTTCTCCATGATCTCATACCTAGTCTCTGCATCTATTAATGCCTTGCTAAAGAAAGCGATGGGTTTCTCATGCCCCTTCTTGTTTTTCTATAAGAACACTGTTGCCACTGTATCAAAAGAAGAAAAGGAGAAAATTAGGAATTCCTTGGAATAGTCTGGACTGATTAGCACAGGTGCCTCAGTCAATGCCCTTTTTATTTGGTCAAAATATGCCCTGGGCTCAGCGGTCCATTTCACCTCATTTCCCTTCCTGAGCATGGTTGTGATGTGTTTCACTAGCTCGGCAAAATTTGAGACAAACCTCCTTAGAAAATTAATTTTCCCCAAAAAGGCCTGAACCTCTTTTTTAGACCTAGGAAGTGATAAGGTTTGAATTGCTTCCACCCTACTGGGATCAATTCTCACTCCCTCTGCTGATACTATATGGCCCAACAACTTCCCTTCTTGCATAGCAAACAAAGATTTCTTGGGCTTTAGGGACAGACCGAATCTCCGACATTTCATGAAAAATTTCCTCAGGTGGCGGTAGTGTTCCTTGTCTGAGCTGGAGAAGACCATGATGTCATCGAGATAGATCACCATGAACCGGTCCTTCTCCCCGATGAAGGCTATATCCATGGCTCGCTAAAATGTTGCTCCTGCATTCATAAGTCCAAATGGCATCTTGGCATACATGAATGTGCCCCAAGGAGTGGTGAAGGTTGTCTTCTCCCTGTCCTCAGGAATTACCGATATCTGATTATAGCCAGAGAACCCATCGATCATGGATATCCTGGATGCACCAGTTACCCTCTGCAGTATGTGTTCCATCTTAGGTAGGGGGTAATTGTCTTTCTTTGAGCTTCTGTTCAGATTCCTGAAATCGACACAGAGCTGGATTTCTTCGCTTTTCTTCCTTACTGGGACCAAATTGGCTACCCTCTCGGAATATCTCAAGGGGACAATGATTTGTGCATCCAACAATCTTTTTACTTCTTTCTCCATAATGGGCAGCAACATGGGATTTATTTGCATTAGCTTCTACCTGAATGGCCTAGCCTCCTCCTTCAATGGGATCTTATGCTCAATGATAGATGTGTCATACGTCTTGAGGTCTTCATATGTCCATGCAAACACATTGGTGAACTCTCTCAGCAACTGTGTATATTCGGCCCTCTGTTTTCTGGTCAAACTGCTTGACAATTTGATGAACCTAGGCTCCTCCTGCGAACCAATGTTGCATTCAGCTGTATCAACATCTTCACCCGAAACTCTACCCTTCACTGCCACATCGTTCCCATTGAACAATCTTTCCAACGGGACTAGTCCCCTCGGAATGTGATTGCTAGGTAGATGAATAATCTGGTGGTTAGCAATTTTATTTAAAAACACCTCAGGGTGAGGGTCATCTTCTGTGTCAAGATCCTGCTCGATGTGAAATGCAGAAAAATCATCAACGGAACAGAGAAATCTTTCGATTTCTGGATCATCCTCGAATACCTTCCAATGCTTGACATTATCCGTTAGAGAGGGCCTATATCTTA
Organism: Picea glauca; assembly: GCA_000966675.3. Taxonomy (NCBI): domain Eukaryota; kingdom Viridiplantae; phylum Streptophyta; class Pinopsida; order Pinales; family Pinaceae; genus Picea; species Picea glauca. Next base: position 65,505 of record JZKD02S1787189.1, read on the forward strand.
TTCCAACATCAGAGTTGAATACGGACGGGAGAGAAACTTTAAGCAAGCTGGCTGAGACGGCTAAAGAATCGGCCACAACATTATCCTCTCTTGGAATAAAATAAATATTGAAAGCTGAGAAGAAATTTTTAATTAGGTCCCATGCTTGATTCCTGTAATTTTTGAGTCGAGGGTTCTTAGCCTGATAAGTGCCCCTGATCTGTTGGACCACTAACTCTGCATCTCCGAACACTGCTACCTCCTAAATTTCCATTTCCTTTGCAGCTCTTAATCCTAGAACAAGGGCTTCATATTATGCCACATTGTTTGTGGTTTCAAATTCTAATTTGTATGACAGAGATATGGTTTCCTGGGTAGGTGACACAAAAAACACCCCAGCACCAGTGCCTTCCCGGGAACAGGCTTCATCAAAAAACATTTTTCAAATGGGGGTGATGGAAGGAGGAAGTTCACGAGGAGAAGTGGGTTGCTTTCTAAGTTTGAGAGGAGGCTCGGGGGCATGGGTGAGTTGTAGTAAACTGGAGCCTATATCAGTGTCCAAGGAAAATATGGGATGATTAGTAGGGTTCACCTCATCACTGATTATATATGCCAGTTGGGCTTCCCTGTATAGCCGTCTATGCTCTCCTCCAAACACTGGGATAGTAGCATATGTGAGGTCCATCTGCAAGGTTCCTCCCAGTCTCTTTATCCAAGATCTTGATAACAACATACCAAACTTGGGGGGGACATCAGCCACTACAATATCCATGACCACACTTTTCATGGGCAACCGAAACAAGGTCACGACCAGGTCTTTGATAACCCCGAGACATTGAACTTTCCTGGAGTCAAAAGAATAGAGGTCATGATAGGCTCGAGTGACTTCTAGCCCTAATTCTTCCATGACAGTCTTGGGCATGAGGTTGTGAGAAGCCCCCGAATCCATCAAGAAATTGTGCAATACCTTGTCATGTATGTTCAAGGAAGTGTAGAAGGGAGGGGATGATTCATTCTTGTCTTCTACCATAGGACCTAGGATAACTACAGGCTTTTCATCTTGCAAATTGATGAAGTCCGTGGGAAGGCTCGAGACCTCAGACTGTAAAAGCTCAGAGAAGCATTTTTTGAACCCTTCATGTTTAATCAATTCTGTCAGAGGCACGGGGATTCTGACTTTTTGAATTTCATGCTCGAAATTAAAAGAAGATGAGAGCTTTGAGATTTCTCTTATTTCGGGAACATGACTTTGGATAATGGGAGAGAGGGGTTGGGTCTTCTTCCCTCTGTGACTGTCTACTGCTTTGCTGGCAGGTTTCTCTTTCCTAGTAGACTGCTCAGGAATGTTAGGTGCCTTAGTATTTTTCTTTGACCTCAGATCATATATGCCTGGGCTACCACTAGCCTTGTCTCCCTTGCTTAGTTCATTTAGCTGACTGTCCATGAGAGACTCCTCATAGGCTGATTGAGTGAGATGAGGAAAAGGAGGAGTGTCCCCGAAGCAATGGATTTTAGGATCCAGCTCGTCTGTTTGCCTTTCTTGCCCCTCGGCCACAAAATTGTTTTGAAAAGGGGTCTGAATCTTTTGGTCTTCTCTGTCTCTTCCTTTCTCTCTTGGCGCATTCGTGGGAGTAAAATTGTTTAGCCTCCTGAAACCTCCCTTGTTTTTCGCATTCAGAGGGCCCTTGTATGCTTTCCTCCCTTCCATTTTCATTCTCTCCATCTCTGCAGACAAAGACTCCACCATTTTGGTCAGTTCATCCATTTGAGGGTGAGGCACCAATGATCCAGAAGTGGAGGCTTCCGACCTTCCCTTTCTCCTGTCAGCGTCGGCCTTGTTCCTCAGTCTGTGAGTTGCTAACACATTGGATTCCACCTCTATGGCCGCATATTGCATTTGAGCTAAGGAGGTGGCTCTTCTTTCTCTCAACAAAAGGCAGAAATCGGGGTCGAACGCGCTAGCATACGAAATCTTAGCTGAAGCTTCTGAAGGCTTTATCTCAGCAGGGATTTTGTTATACATATTATTAAATCTTTTGGATAAGTCAGAGACAGACTCTCCTTCCATTTTCTTCAAAGACCTGAACTCTGTCATGTAATACATGAAATCCTTCCTATCTCCTCACTGGCTTAGGAAAGCACTATCTAAAGCTTCAATCCCAACAATAGACCCTGGAGCCAATCCTCTGAACCACTTCCTCACCTCACCATCCAGGCTCTGGACAAAGACTCTCATCCAGAAATCTTCATTTTCAATGTTGAGGTTGTCTGCATAGCTGTAGAAAGCGGCCAGGTGCTCTTTGGCAGTCATGTCTCCTTCCCCAATGAACTTGGGCATGTATTTCAAGTAATTCCCAATAGGAAGAGGATTCATAGGATGGGGTAGGACTAAAGGAGCATATCTAGTAGCAACTATGGTGTCCATTCTATTCAAGGGGGGATTAGCACCAGCCATAGGAATATTGGGTGGAGGACAGCTGGGAGGAGAAGGAGTTCGCGAAGGGGCTACTGGAAATGAGTCTCGAAGTGGAGAGGGAAACAAGAGGGAGTTTAAGGAGAAGGGTAACAAGCTCAAATAAGTAGGTTTTTTTCTTTGTGCAGGAGTGGTAAAGATAGGAGTGGGGAAATCTTCTGTGGTCCCGGGTCTATGCCAAGGTATAGTTTCAAGGGAGAGGGGAGTGACAAGGTTTTTTCCCTCCGGTCCCAGACCAGGAGAGGAAAACTCAACAGGAACACTCCCAAAATTTAGGAAACGAGAAACTTCAGAAACATGTATGTCAAGAAACTGAGGAGGAGAAAAAGGAGTTCCCACATAAGAATATGGTGGATTACCTGGTTTAGTGGTGGGCGCTTCTTATTCAGAGGCCTTTCCCTTTCTGAGCACCGCTTCTGGATCTATTTCAGGTGTAGCTAGAGGCAATTGTAGATGAGACCGCGTATGCCTGCCTCTGAAAGCCACAATTAATAGAGTAGGTTCTCCCCAGTGGAGTCGTCACAATGGAGTCGCTAGGTGCACAACAACAATATTGATAATTCTGATATCTGATGCACCTTCAGAATCAGTTAATCGTTGTTGTTCAATCACGGGGAAAATATTCAACTTTGTCCCTGGCAACGGTGCTAGAAATGTTAGCGTCGGAAGTCACTCCTGGATTGTAGCAGGAGCAGAGCCCGACACCCATCAGTCTAATGTCACGATTTGTTTATAAAGGGATGATCAAATGGAAGTAAACTCAAGGCAATATAGTCTCAACTCCGAAACTAGGGCAGGCATGCATGGGCAAGTGAGGTCTTAGATAAACTTCAAACAGTGAATTGTAATAAGGTTGAGTAGGGGGGAGACTTGTATAAGAAGAGTGCAGGGGTCTGTTATAAACATCAGGTTTCTAACAGACTATGGGAGAAAGCATCTAAAGGCAAGATGCTCTTACATCCAAATGCAGAAAACTAGGGAAAACAATAATGCAACGATAAATCCTTTATCATAGCATAACTGCAACAATTCATGTGAATCAGTCAATCCTGAACTCTCTGGTATAAGACGAAAACATAGACGAAACAAGAAAACTGTTTGTCATGAAACAAGAAATCTCAAACACAGATGCATATCCATAGAACTAGAATGAACATTAAAACTTTATGGTCAGGAGCTCTGCTCTAGCATCGATACTTTTAAAAATACCAAAACTGAGTCTATATACCCAGGAAAATTCACCCCATAGAGGCGTGTTTAGTCCTTCAAATCTTGGTGTCCCTTTAGTCAAATTCGTATCAATATCTTTCTTTAATTGCCACCTTTACTACGCATGGCCCCTGTAAGGAGGGTAGCTGAGCCATTAAGTGCTCGGCTAGCGTGTGCAGACTTCTCTGTCGAGTTGGGGACTCTGGCATGGCTTCTTTGAGGAAATCAATGCACAACACCTCTACGAGCAGGCGGCTTTCCAGACCATCCATTCCCCTCATTTAGTGAACGAAAGGAGGTTTCAACCACCCGCTCTTGCCTTCATTTATTTCAATACCAGAAACAACTATTAAGATCGGGTCCGATGACACCTGGAGATCATGATGATCCCTTCTGCAACTGAACTCGACGCCTTTGGCCTTCTTTATGCAGCTCCTTCCTCTCCCCAAGTGACCATGGGCCATGACCATATGCTTTCGGCGTTCGCGAACATGAAAGGGCTAACCTTTGCTGATTGAAATCGCGATGATTGATATGCCGAGATGGATCAATCTGTCACCACGCATCCTTCTAGATCTGATGGCTCTTAATTCTCCCGACGATACCGTGGGCCCCGGTTCGGGATTCTCCCGGCACCTCGCGCATCGGAAAATAATCAGGGCTACTTTTTTGCATGTTGGAGTCGCGATGGGCAAAACGCCGAGATGGCTCAGTTTGTCGCCAGGTGTCCCTTCTGGATGGATGGCTGAAAACACTTCGTGAGACCACGGGCCCTAGCTTATATGCTTTCGGCACTATCATGGTTCGGGGTTTTTTGATGTTGAACAACACAAAACTCTCACCCCATGAACTCCCGAACGCTAAAATGCCGATGCAGCTGGATCTTGTGTCACGCGTCCTTAGGATGAATGACTAAGGATTTTCCATAAACATAAGCACCCCTCCTCCAGACTTGTTCTTTTACGACCAGATGCCAAAACCACGGGCCCGGTCCTGGGCACTATCGACATTTCGGGGTTTCGGGTTTTGAAAGGTGAAGAGACGGGGAATTTTACCCCTTGAACTCCCGAATGCCGATATACTGATATGACTGGATCCTGCGCCATGCGTCACTGGATCGGACGACCCAGATTCAACCCCGAAATATAGGAGTTTTCTTTGGTGCTATATGTCGGGTAACTTGGCTACCCCGATATCCCGATGACCGCTGATATGCTTCGCGAATGGATCTTGACTGCCGACAGTAAAACCTTGCCCGCTCGCTTGACTCGCTACTTGGAAAAACAGGGCTTCTCCCGTGCTACGCCTGGGCATTTTCCGTTCATTCTGCAGACCTGGGTGCCTCTTCACCTAATGAAAAAAATAATCGCTAGCACTACCCCTCGGCGATACAAAGTGTCGTTGAGTATGAGATAGTTCTTAGCCTGATGGCGTATACAGTGACGCTCATCGCGAGAAGCAGAGGCGGGGCACTTCAAAGTCTGGATATAGACAAGTATATCTCCATACGAGGGATCCGAAGATGCGATCAAAAACATTTCTCCTCTACTAGGCACTTTTCAGGCATAACCTTACCGGATTCAACCGGAAGTTCCGAGATGAGTTCCGCAAAGACCAATGACTTTTTGGATTTTGCCAAAACAAAATCTAATTCAAATTCCTGGAGGACAACTATCCATATACTGATCTTCCCGCCAATGATGTGTCGTGTTAATATGTATTGAAATGGATTCACAACGAAAATGAAGGTGGTCTTGCGAAACAAAATATAATGATGGAACCATTGAACAGCATGAACAACTGCCAACACCAGTTTTTCAATATGGGAATAATTGAGTTTTGGTCCAACCAGGCCTCAGCTCAGGTAATAAATCACATATTCTGAGAAGAAGTCATCCTCCTGAACTAAGACCATATCGATAGTCGACTCTACTGTAGCCAAGTACAATAAGAAATCTTTGTTATAATTAGGTGGCCCGAGCAGAGGGGAAATCATGAGGGCATATTTCAATGCGTTGAAAGAGTGTTAGGCGGCTTCGTCCCAATGAAAAGGGACATTTTTCTTTAGCAAACGCATAAATCCCTTGGTGATCTCAGCATAGTTGGCTATGAAAAGCCTCAAAAAGTTTTATTTTCCCTATAAAATTTGAACATGAAGGATTGTATGTGGGGGAGGCAACTGAAGTATTTCCTCCACCTTGAGAGGATCAACCATGATCCCTATTGTTAAGAATATGAAACCGAGCAGTCATCCTGACATTATGCAAAAGCTGCATTTGTTTGGATTCAAGCGAATCTAGAAGTAGCGACATCGCTCAAAGATAAGTCGGAGTTGTGTGGGATGATCCATTCTCTTGCAAGATCGTGATGCTAAATCATCTAAATAGGCTTTGAATTTATGCTTGAGATCATGGAAATCAAAATACATGGCCCGCTGGAAGGTAGCTCCAGCATTTTTGAGACCAAAAGGAATCATACGATAGGAAAATGTACCCCATGGATAGCTGAAAGTTGTTTGTGCTAGTATTTAGGTTTGATCTGTATCTGATTATATCCTGAAAAACCATCCCTGAAAGAAAAATCCTTGCAACTGGTGCATTCATCGACTATCCGGTCAATGAATGGTGTGGGGAAATTATCTTTTGGACAGGCTTTGTTCAAATCACGAAAATTCGTACATACGTGAATCATGCCCTATTTCTTGTTGACCGGCACATGATTTGACACTCAATGGGTCAAATGGACAGGATAGATAAAACCTTCTTTGAGCATTTTCTCTACTTCAACCTTAATAACTGTTTCTTTCCTAGGATTAACTAGACTAAGATTCTGTCGAACTGGCTTGGCATCAAGATAAGTTGTGATTTCATGTTCGACTATTTTTGGATCAATGCCTAGAATTTCCTCGTAAGACTAGGCGAAAACGTTGCGGAATTCTTTAAATAAGTATGTGTAGAATTGAATCTCTTCAGGGGAATAGTCATCTTCGATGAAAACATTCTCCATGACGCTAGGGGTTCTAGAGATATTAATCGGTATAGTTTCAACGATAGTTTCCATATTACCCTCAGCATAAACCTCATGTGTAGCCAAGGGATTGATAGGACAAGACCTATCTCCAGTCATAGTCCAGGTGAATTCCTCTGCTTTGATTCTGCTTAACTCTGGGAGGAAGTATGATCTGTGATGGAGATCGTCCCAGGGTTTTTTCGGACTAGTCATTACTTCAATGATTTCTTCGTCTTAGGGAAATACTAAGTCTAACGAATCGGTATCAGCGAGGGAACCTTGAGCCCAAATAGGCTATGGAATCAAATCTAACTCTAGTGAAGGAGTTGTATCGGTTTCAGTTAAAGCTTGTTGGACTACAAAGTATGTTGCTTCTGCTGCAGACAAGGGCATGGAAATACCATGGTTCCCTGTCCCTTCCATCGTGGCTGATGGGGAAGGAATAATCCACGAATCGTTGAATTAATTCATGCCAAATGATGAAACTTGGAAAATCTCAACCTTATGGTGGTTTGATATGAACTTGACATCGCCTTGAGGAGGCGGGTAATCGAAAGTACCCATCAAAGGTTAGGACTGCAAATGCCCCCAAGGAAGGGTCAGGTCGAGAAAAAGACAATTGATTAATGGTCACGATCCAGCCCTCATGTGGAAACAATAAGACCCAAAAAACTGTAGCAGCCATTGCCTTCATGGCATAGGTCCAACTCCTAGCTAACAAGAGATTGTAGTTGAGGGATGCATCGACTACTTCTACCTCAATGCACATAGTCTTCCCCCCTAACTACATAGGGAAAGAGGGGATGATGCCATGTGGTTAGAACAAATGACTGTCGAAAGCGGTAAGAAGAGTAGGTGACAGAGACAAAACGGGTTGCCCAATGGCCTTCTAACACACCAATGACATGACGCATGTCAAGGCACCCTCATCAACCACCATGTGGAAAATGTTCCGAGTAAAAGTTTTCGTGGGGTAAGCCACTACTATCTGAAATGCTACGTGGTAAGGGAGATGAGGTTTTAAGTTGGTTGTATCTAGCATGATTGTACCCAGATTACAAGTCTCGATAGATCCTAAAGTGGCTAACAAAACTTTCCTCTGGGAAGGGTAGATTTGGAGGACCTCCAAAGTGGACTTCGCACAAGGGGTTTGAGACAAATCCTCCACCACAGAATAGTTTTGAGCGGCCCTTGCATTTGGGTTGTGAGAATATTTCTTGAATGCACCTTTTGGGATGCGCATCATTGTTTCTCCCATATTCTTCTCGATCTGGAGAGGAAGAGATGGTATTTCAACTTCTTTACATTTCTCAGATGTGCTTGGATTACTGTAGTCATGTGCTCTAATCGATATAAAAGCATCACCTTTCATCATATATACATTCACGGATGCAGGATTGTTTGAAGATGGAGAGGGTCCTTGACTACTCCCTTCCGTGCTTGTAGAGACTTGGGTTAGGTTTTGTCCATGTTGGAATGGACTCGTTAACACAACAGGTTTTTGTTGTGATACAAATGTATGGGCCTCTACAAGCTGAGGGCACTGGTGGGTTAGGTGGTCTTCCATGCATAGGTTACACAGATACTTCACCTTAATTTTCTCGGTGTTTCCCCCGCCAGCATTATTAGTGGGTTTCTTATCCCCCTTACCCTTCTTACGTTGTTTTTCTTTCCATCAGGCTTCTGGGTTGCCTTCGGATTTTTTGATTGCACAATGTGTACATCCGACGTTTGGGTAGGGGGAGTAGCTGAAACAATAGTTTGGCTGGCCCCTATGTGTTGTATAGACAATTGCTACAATTGTTTTGTCAGTTGTTCAATGGGATTTGTTTGTGTTGAACCTACAATACCATCAGTATGTGGTCCAACTCTTTGTTTGGTTTTATCAAGTATGGATCATGGTGGATATGGAAAAATCTCATACAGTAAACCAGACTAAGAATAAATTATCTCAAGTTGTTGACCTCTTATGATGGCATCATCTTCGGAAAAAACTCCCAATGTTGTGGTGTCTTTGGATAGTTGTGGGACCAAAGACTTAAGGAACCACTCAAGCAGGAATGTTGGTGGTACTAGTACCTTAATCAAACTCTTCCGGCATCTCCATTCTCAGATGTGATCAGAGATATGGTCCAATTTGGTCTGTTCAAAATTGGCCAGCACTTTTATGCCGGTGTCGTATCTCATAGGTAATTGGAAATGGTTTAGAAACTCCATTGCCAATTCACCTAAGGAAGAATATCTCGAGTGGTCAAGCTTGATGTACCATTTCGCAGTAGTCCCAATGAGAGTGCATTGAAATAATAAAAATTGTACAATGTCATCTTTCAATGAATTATACGAGCACCAAAGATGGAAGGTGGTCACATGATCCCCTAGATCTTCGTTAGGCTTGGCTTTGAACTTTGGTATGTCTGAAGGAAATTTCATTGGCATAGGGGGCCAACATGGATCGTGACATATGGGGTCATTCAACAACCTTTTCAAGTCTGGAAAATGTAAGGTTGCCAACAAAGGTAGTTTTGGTTGTTGTTGATGATAACCATGGAAAAAGGGGCTTGGAGTTTGACTGGCACCAGGTTTCCAGGAAAAGTTTGGTTACTGGCTAGGGTTCCGATAAAAACCATGGCCATCACCAACATATATATTTTTCATTTGAAGAGACATCATCGGCTGATTCCCAAAATAGGATGTAGATGGTTGGGCATCCATTACATTCGGAGGACTTTGGGAAGGGTTTCCCCATGTCGATCCAATGGGCATAGGTATTTCACCTTTCCCGGGGTTCCATTGGTTATGAAAATAATTTCCCCAGATCGACATTCCTGATGAGGGAACTGATCCTTGCCAAGAATTCCAAGGTCTTGATGTGGAAGAAGTTCTTGGGCTAATACCCCTGTGTAGGAATAGTACTCTACATAGAATTAGGTTGGCCATAACTGGGGTTACCCCCAGTCAGGAAAGTAGCTGACGAGAAAGCGTTGTTACCAAATGCACCAAACAAAGAAAATGGTGTCAACCCTATCGACATATTATGAGAAGGTGGTCATTGACTCCCTACTCCAAGTGAACTATGGTGTGTTTGGCCCGATAGATTACTAGTGGGTACCGCTGAGTGAAGGGGATGAAGGATGTATATGACATCCCCTATAAGGGAAAGTGTTAAAAGGAGATGAAGTGCCTCCCATGGGTCCTTGCAGAGGAATTTTAGAGCTCCCTGCCCCCAAACCTAAAGTCTGCAAAGTAGAGTAGGATAGTACAGGGCTTGTATCTGAGCTAGGAATCCTGTATGAGAATGGAGGGCCTATCACACTCTTTATGAAAGGAGTAGTGTCTGCAACCAAAGACGGGATCGGACCACTTCTTGAGGTAGAGGCAGTTGAGACCATGGTGGCTCAGACCAACGGTGGTGGGTTAGGAGGTGGAACACCCCCTGTGGTGACAGCCGTAGTGGAAATAGAAGAATTCCCAGAAGAAGTGGCAGCATTTGCTTCCATTACTTCCCACTTTAAAGGTGTGGAAAGGTCCTTTAACAGAGGTTAGTCATGTGTGGTTTCATGTGACCCGATCGCTTCAAAAGACCCGTGTTGGTCTAGCTTTCTCCTTAGCGGTGGCGGGGGTGGATTCAGTGTAACCGGTGGTAGGCCAAGAATCCTTCATGACTGGTGGAGCTCATGATCCTCCACTATGTGAGAAGATAAAAGACACACTAGGGCTTTATATTCATTCAAAAACAACACACACTAGAAAAAATTCCCAACAAGATAAAACAAGCAAACACTAAACTAGTTGGAAGAATAGTTACAACAACCAACAGTAGAAAAAATTACCGATGCAAGTACAACTCGAACACGAAAGCACCCTCCAAATATACTCTACAAAGTGTGGCACGATGTCTGTCCTAGGTACCATGGTATACCCCCGCAGTCACCTATGTATGTCTCTAAAAAAGATAGGCAAGTAAGTTGGCAGCGCGCGAACAGTCACCAGGCGGGTACAGTCGACAGTCGGGTAGACCACAATGAACAGGGTATTGAGCCCAAACCCAGTCAAGGGTATCGAAATCAAGTGGTCTGAAAGACAAATGAGGACCTCAAATGGATTCGAGACCCATGAAGCTCCGTGGAAAATGCAATCGAGGGAATCCCAAGACAAGCCCTCTATATGTGTTCTCCACTACGATTGGTCCATCTTT
>JZKD02S1787200.1:15519-29669 GCA_000966675.3 Picea glauca
TTAAGGGAAAAGTAAATTAGACACATGTTTCTTGTTGACTTTTCAACACTCCCTCTCAACAAGAAAGGGATTATCCTTCACCCCAATCCTGTCTCTGTGATATTCAAATTTTCTCCTGGTGAGGGCCTTTGTCAGAATGTCTGCATCCTGATCTTCCGTAGGAATGTATTGAAGCAACATGATCTTCCGCTGCATACAATATCTGAGATGATGATACCGGATATCTATATGCTTAGATCTGTCATGAAACACAGGATTAATCGAGAGTTTAATGCAACTATGATTATCACAATAAATCACTATCGGATCTAAATGAGAACCAAACAAACCAACCAAGATCTTCCTCATCTAGATAGCCTCACATGCAGCTTGACTCGTTTCCATGTATTCTGCTTCCGCTGAATTGAGTGCCACGGATATTTGTTTCCTACTATACCAAGAAATAGTTGTAGATCCGATACTAAAAATATCCCCCCTGATGTGCTCTTTATGTCCGTTGGGTTGCCTGCCCAATCTACATCCGTGAATCCATGCAACTTCACCTCATCCATCTATCTGTACCATAATCCATACTCAGGTGTGCCCTTCAGATATCTCAAGACATGCTTACCTGCCTTCCAAAAGAGTTTGGTAGGCTTAACCACCGCTTGACTTAGCTGGTTAACCACGTAGAAAATGTCTGGTCTCATGTTCACTAAATACATTAGCGAACCTACTGACTGTCAATAAACAGTAGCATCTACTACTTCTCCAGAAGTAGCATCCTCCTTCCTCCAATTTCCTAGAAGAGGAGTATCCATGGGTTTGCAGCCCTCCATGTGAAACTTACCCAGTATATCCCTTGCATACTTTCCTTGAGACACAAAAATTTCACCATCTCGCTGCCATATTTCCAATCCAAGGAAATAATGAAGAAGGCCCAAATCCTTCATCTCAAACTCCTTTGCAAGGTCCTCCTTGCATGAGTGTATCAATTGTTCATCACCAGTCAGTATTAAATCATCAACATACAGCACAATGATTAAAATCTTACCCTCCACCACAATTTGGTATAGGTTTGCATCCGCTTCACTTTTGGTGAAGCCCAATCTGGTGAAATAGTTGTCTATCTGAGTGTACCAAGCACGGGGTGCTTGCTTCAACCCATACAGTGATCTCTTGAGTCTGCACACATGCGACTCTTTGTCAAAGGTCTCAAAACCTTCGAGTTGTTCAATGTACACTTCTTCCTCAATGATCCCATTGAGGAACACAGTTTTTACATCCATCTGATGAATGTGCTAGCCCATCTGCGCTGAGAGTGCAAGGATGGATCTTATGGAAGAGTACCTTGTGACAGGTGCAAAGGTCTCATCATAATCTATCCCCTCGATTTGTGAGAAGCCCCAAGCCACAAACTTGGCCTTGTATTTATCCACACTCCCATCAGCAGCTTTCTTTATCTTGTAGATCCATCTCAAACCTACCACTGATTTGTCGATCGGTCTTGGGACAATTTCCCATGCACTTTTTTTGACAATGGAGTCATACTCCTCTACCATAGCATCAACCCAAGTGGGGTCCTGCACTGCTTTCTGAAAGGAATATGGTTTAGTCACAATACATTTTCCCATGAGAGCCATGTATCTAGCAAATCGATCAGGAGACTGTCTCTGTCTGCGTTGTGAAGTAGGGGCTCCTACATTCTGTGCAGCATCTAGTCTCAATCTATCAGCTTTCGTGGTGTGCTTTCTTCCATTTCTAATGGTCTGCTTGAGTGGTTTCCTCCACTCCATGAACCTCTTCATGTGGTTGATCCACATATTGAGACTCATCTTTGGGAACCAGCAGTTCCTCTTCTGCATGCAAGTCTATCTCCCTCTCAAGCGACAACCACATGGCTTTCCCCTCATCGAATTTTATATCCCATCGCATAACAGTCATCTTACTATTCCGAAAATACACACGATAATTATGGGTTGTTTCTATGTACCCCACAAATATCCCAACTTCAGTAGTCGGTTCCAGCTTCTTCCTAGCATCCTTGGTCACATGCACATAAACAGATGAGCCAAAAAATTTAAAATGAGAAACATCAGGTTTCTTACCAGTAAAATCTTCTTCAGGTGTACTCATGCCAAGTACTCTATGAGGASAATGGTTCTRCASATAAACYRYAKTATTTCATGMTTYTRCCCAMAAATGCATTGGTAGGCCYTGATCATGCAACATCGCTSRTGYTGCACCCACGRTCRTTMTGTTCTTTCTCTCCGYGACCCCATTTTGTTGTGGGTTATGAGGYGCTATRAGTTCTCTTCGAATTCCTTCTCTGCTGCAGAAGTCTTTGAATTCRTTAGAGATGTATTCTCCACCATTATCGCTCCTTAGAGCCTTCACTTGCTTCCCTGACTCTTTCTCCACCAATGCCTTAAACTCACARAACTTTGAGAATGTTTGATCCTTCTTTTRCATGAAGAATATCCAGCATTTATGAGAAAAGTCATCAACAAAAATAACATAATACCTATGTTTTATTGTTGAAGCAATCGAGAATGGTCCACACACGTCTGTATGAATTCTCTCTAGGATTACCGAAGCACAGTTCTCCTTTTCATGAAAGGTGGACTTTACATACTTCCCCAGGGTGCACCCCTTGCACTAATCTAACTGAGAAAGTGCTCCCCTTGAAAGTACAATAGATATTTGTTGCATGATTTTCAAGGCTCCATGATGAAGATGGCCCAATCTCCTGTGCCATAATTCACCTTCATTCCAGCTCACCACTTTTTCTGCCTTGCCTATCATGGCATTGCATCCATCTACCTCCAACATGTATAGATTCTTAACTCGAATCCATATCTTCTTGACTTGACCCATTGCTTTATGTCACAGGTAGGCTTTTCCACTGCTAAAAACAACATCATAGCCTCTGTCCTCCAACATTGCGACTGAGACCAAGTTTTTCTTCAGACCTGGAACATGCATAACATTTTTCAATTGAAATGGTTTACCTAACTCCCTCTGAAAGGTAATGGTACCAATACCAGTTGCACTGTATCATCCATCGTCACCCATCTCTATATGCATTCTGAGATCTTTCTCCTCCAAGTCAATGAAATACTCTATATCTCCCGTCATGTGGAAGGAAGCGCCACTATCCAAATACCACATCGATCTCGATGCACTTGAAGCCATGCATGCAATCAAAGCAAAGCCAAGTTCAAATTGTGAGACAAGAGCCTCACCAGTTGCAGCTCCAGCAAACGTCTTGTTCTTCCTCTTTTGTGGATAGTTAGTAGCAAGATGTTGATTTTCGTGACAGTGAAAACACTTCACTTTGGACAAATCCAGCTTCTTAACTTTAGACTTGGATTTTGGATGGAATTTCTTCCCTTTCCCTTTCCTTACCATGGCAGTCAAAGCACAATCCTCTTCATCATCACGCTTTGATGAAGATCCATCTCTGGTGTTCTGCCTAAACTCCTCTTTCACTAGATTCGACTATAGTCGTTCCCAATCTGACAATTTTTCCTTTCCATTGACAGAGTCTTGATAACTGTGCCAACTCTTGGGAAGTCCTAGGAGTGCCAAGCTCACCAAATCATCAGCAATGATTTTTATTCCCACACTTCCAAGCTCATCCCGACATTGGAAAAACTTCGTGAGATACTTTTGAATGGTGTTGCCCTTTTCCATCTTGATCTTTCTGAGTTTATCTTTGAGCGCCAATTTCCTATGGTCGCTATTGTTTTGGAACAAATCTGTCAAAACCTTCCACATTGCATGCAGTGTGGTTTTCCCATGGAGACTTGAGATAATGTGGTCTCTTACTCCCTCCAACAGAATCCTCCTTGCCTTTGCCACTTTCTTTTGCCATGCATCAAGATTTGCAGTATCTGTCACATCCAGCTTAGGAACATCTCTGTCAATGTAATCCTTCAAGCCATTGTCTTCGAGTACTGCCTCCATCCTGTCCTTCCAAGCAATGTAGTTANCGTCTGTATGAATTCTCTCTAGGATTACCGAAGCACAGTTCTCCTTTTCATGAAAGGTGGACTTTACATACTTCCCCAGGGTGCACCCCTTGCACTAATCTAACTGAGAAAGTGCACCCCTTGAAAGTACAATAGATATTTGTTGCATGATTTTCAAGGCTCCATGATGAAGATGGCCCAATCTCCTGTGCCATAATTCACCTTCATCCCAGCTCACCACTTTTTCTGCCTTGCCTATCATGGCATTGCATCCATCTACCTCCAACATGTAGAGATTCTTAACTCGAATCCATATCTTCTTGACTTGACCCATTGCTTTATGTCACAGGTAGGCTTTTCCACTGCTAAAAACAACATCATAGCCTCTGTCCTCCAACATTGCGACTGAGACCAAGTTTTTCTTCAGACCTGGAACATGCATAACATTTTTCAATTGAAATGGTTTACCTAACTCCCTCTGAAAGGTAATGGTACCAATACCAGTTGCACTGTATCATCCATCGTCGCCCATCTCTATATGCATTATGATATCTTTCTCCTCCAAGTCAATGAAATACTCTATATCTCCCGTCATGTGGAAGGAAGCACCACTATCCAAATACCACATCGATCTCGATGCACTTGAAGCCATGCATGAAATCAAAGCAAAGTCAAGTTCAAATTGTGAGACAAGATCCTCACCAGTTGCAGCTCCAGCAAACGTCTTGTTCTTCCTCTTTTGTGGATAGTTAGTAGAAAGATGTTGATGTTCGTGACAGTGAAAACACTTCACTTTGGACAAATCCAGCTTCTTGACTTTAGACTCGGATTTTGGATGGAATTTCTTCCCTTTCCCTTTCCTTACCATGGCAATCAAAGCACAATCCTCTTCATCATCACGCTTTGATGAAGATCCATCTCTGGTGTTCTGCCTAAACTCCTCTTTCACTAGATTCGACTATAGTCGTTCCCAATCTGACAATTTTTCCTTTCCATTGACAGAGTCTTGATAACTGTGCCAACTCTTGGGAAGTCCTAGGAGTGCCAAGCTCACCAAATCATCAGCAACGATTGTTATTCCCACACTTCCAAGCTCATCCCGACATTGGACAAACTTCGTGAGATAATTTTGAATGGTGTTGCCCTTTTCCATCTTGATCTTTCTGAGTTTATCTTTGAGCGCCAATTTCCTATGGTCGCTATTGTTTTGGAACAAATCTGTCAAAACCTTCCACATTGCATGCAGTGTGGTTTTCCCATGGAGACTTGAGATAATGTGGTCTCTTACTCCCTCCAACAGAATCCTCCTTGCCTTTGCCACTTTCTTTTGCCATGCATCAAGATTTGCAGTATCTGTCACATCCAGCTTAGGAACATCTCTGTCAATGTAATCCTTCAAGCCATTGTCTTCGAGTACTGCCTCCATCCTGTCCTTCCAAGCAATGTAGTTATAGATGCCCTCGATTGCATACTCCAACCTCAAGCCATTGAAATACATTTCGATCTTGAATCAACTGTCGCACCAAGAAAATCTTGCAAATTCGAATGTTATCCAACCACCAAAACTCAACTGCTGCAATCCCTCTTTCCCTGGGAGGTTCTCACTCCACCTGAGAGTAGCCTGAGGGAAGTTTGCACCCTACCTGTGTATAGCCTGCGAACTTGCCTGGGAAGTTTGCACCCTCCTTGTGTATAGCCTGCGAACTTGACTGGAAGGTTCGCACTGTAATGCACTATAGGGTGAGGGGAGTTCGCACCTCTCCCTTGATCAGCCTGCGAGAATGCTCAGGGAAGTTTGCACCTCTCCCTTGATCAGCCTGCGAGAATGCTCAGGGAAGTTTGCACCTCTCCTTTGTCTAGGGTGCGAGAATTTCTGCTTTGAGAGCTGTGCATAGTCTACAATACTAAAGTTTTCACCCTTCTAGAGACGGGACCCGCGGGAATGAAATTATGTTCGCACCTCACTTCCTTAGCTCCATGGCCTCCGTGGCTCTAATACCATGTAGAAATTTCAATACAAATTAAGTATTTCCTGCNAACTGTGCCAACTCTTGGGAAGTCCTAGGAGTGCCAAGCTCACCAAATCATCAGCAACGATTGTTATTCCCACACTTCCAAGCTCATCCCGACATTGGACAAACTTCGTGAGATAATTTTGAATGGTGTTGCCCTTTTCCATCTTGATCTTTCTGAGTTTATCTTTGAGCGCCAATTTCCTATGGTCGCTATTGTTTTGGAACAAATCTGTCAAAACCTTCCACATTGCATGCAGTGTGGTTTTCCCATGGAGACTTGAGATAATGTGGTCTCTTACTCCCTCCAACAGAATCCTCCTTGCCTTTGCCACTTTCTTTTGCCATGCATCAAGATTTGCAGTATCTGTCACATCCAGCTTAGGAACATCTCTGTCAATGTAATCCTTCAAGCCATTGTCTTCGAGTACTGCCTCCATCCTGTCCTTCCAAGCAATGTAGTTAGAGATGCCCTCAATTGCATACTCCAACCTCAAGCCATTGAAATACATTTCGATTTTGAATCAACTGTCGCACCAAGAAAATATTGCAAATTCGAATGTTATCCAACCACCAAAACTCAACTGCTGCAATCCCTCTTTCCCTGGGAGGTTCTCACTCCACCTGAGAGTAGCCTGAGGGAAGTTCGCACCCTACCTGTGTATAGCCTGCGAACTTGCCTGGGAAGTTTGCACCCTCCTTGTGTATAGCCTGTGAACTTGACTGGAAGGTTCACACTGTAATGCACTATAGGGTGAGGGGAGTTTGCACCTCTCCCTTGATCATCCTGCAAGAATGCTCAGGGAAGTTTGCACCTCTCCCTTGATCAGCCTGCGAGAATGCTCAGGGAAGTTTGCACCTCTCCTTTGTCTAGGGTGCGAGAATTTTTGCTTTGAGAGCTGTGCATAGTCTACAATACTAAAGTTCGCACCCTGCTAGAGACGGGACCCGCGGGAATGAAATTATGTTCGCACCTCACTTCCTTAGCTCCATGGCCTCCGTGGCTCTAATACCATGTAGAAATTTCAATACAAATTAAGTATTTCCTGCGATTCTCCTGATCTAACAATTATACGCCACTGTTAAATACAGAATCACTTCTACTATTATTCTTGTGGAAAATTAAACCACGAACACAACCACAATCACAAAGTGAATTATCAAGAACACATAACACAAACGTTTTATCAGGAAAGTGTAAAGCTAAAAACCCCACTATCATATATTATGTATATCATGAATCATGAAACAATCTCATACAAAAATCTAATCCAAGAGCTCTTAGTACAATACAATTGCCTCTCACTGTCATACACAAATCAGCAAATACATGTGCCAATTCCTGTGTCCAGACAGCTTGCCTCCTCTGCACAAACTCTGCAATTCGAATTCTCACAATGATACAAATTGCCTAGTTTGCACATGCTCATAAGCATATCCACTGCATGTGTGATCAAACCACAACTGATAGCCAAACTATCCCTTTCACTTGTTATCTCAACTGGGTCTCCACTGGATCTGACATGCATGTAGTTAACCATGGTGAATCTTCAGTTGCATGTGAGTTCACTGATTTATTGAACTCTCACTAGTGCAAGTTTAGTTACAACTAGTACAACTGATATTAACTCACTTAACTACACTTATAATTCTGTTACAAATCCAACTCACTCAGTTATGAATGAAATAATAGATTAATATTTATTGTCTAATTTATTTAAGGGAAAAGTAAATTAGACACATGTTTCTTGTTGACTTTTCAACACAACGTTATATTATCCCTTCCAACTTTCCATTTCATTCATCATCTGGAGAAAACAAACATTCTTATAAACTTATGGCAGTAGGTTGACAACAGTTTTGTGGAGATACAGTAAATATCTTTGGACATCAGGGCATACTTTTACTATTCATCCCGTTCCCCCCAGAACAAAGTGATTTGGACCTCTGGAATCGCTTGTGCAGGCTACGTACCTAAGGTTTTTTACTATAATGAGGTGGTCTCTCGGTGTGCCAAAAAATATATTCCAAGCCAAAGAATTATTCCACTGCGTGACCATTCTCATGTTTCTTTGTCACCTTAGGTCTTTCGCAAGATGTTAAAATTATTAGAGCCAACATTGACCTTTAGAGGACAATATTGCAAGCAGTTACTAGAAAAACATGATAACAGGTTGGACATCTTAGCCGAGTTCCTAGAAGACCCAACAACAATTCCTGAAGATATCACAAAGTTGCAAGTAAGTTCCTTTAGAAATCCATTCTAGGAAATTGCTTGGTTGTTTACAAGAATAATGAGACAGGCATCCACAGCAAGAATTTCATGTATAATTATTTATATTTTGTACTTCACAGTCAAGGAACAATTCATTTTTGATTGAGGGAAGCTAATTTCCATTGAAATTTGTTCCCAATTGTCACGATTCAAAGAATTGAATAAATTTTATATGTCATCCTACTTGATTTTCGCAATAGTGCATTGTTATCCATTTCCAAAACTGTCTTTTTCCAAGAAAATAAAATGTGGATTTGACCCAGTAACATTCTGGTACCAGGCCCTGTGGAGGCACAAGGCCTCCCATTGTTTTTATGAAGTTTTTAATGACTTTGTATCGGTTTTCAAAGATTTATTGTTAGGGAAGGATTCTCTTTGCATGTTTGGCTAGGCAACCAAGTTTTTGAACAGGAAGGGCACACTTGAACAAAAGGAAAATCAAAGTGTACTAATGGTCTTTGGCTCCAAGTAAAATCCTTCTTTCCTTCCATGCCACATCACGGACAAGATGTTTTTTGTAGAAATATCAAGGCAATACAACCACTGGTTGCGATTTTTCCATGACAAGAAAAAAAAATAGTTCATTCCTCTGCCCTGGAAAGTCAGGGACTTCGTGTGCAGAAATGTCAACAAGATTAACGAATTCACATGCCATTTCAAGAAATTGAACCTAACATATCAGAAAAGGCTAAAAGGGTTCGACCCTAATGGGATTTTTCAAGAACATTTACTAGCAGTTAACTTTAGCATCTCTTTTATACATAGATGCCTGAGCGAAGATAGGGACAGTGATGAGAATAATCCTACTTCTGGCAATTGCGACGTAGAGACATTGCAAAGTGCAACTGAATTGTACAGACAAAAGGGAAAAGTATTCGGTGAGAAGAGTGCCCAGTCCCCCGCCAGGACTCCCAAGAGCACGACATCACGGAGCATCACTTCAATGGCCCACCCCAGTAAGAAAGAAACCTAGAAATATTCAAACAAAGGAGGAGATAAGAACCCTCCTCGCATAAAAATTGATAGTTCTCACAAAGTTCCACTCACAAAGAAGAGAAAAACCATTGTACGGCAGGCAGATGAACCCGAAATTGAAAGTGAACTAATGCAACTTGAAAGTAGAACTGAGCACATGCACAAAGTTGGCTCGTCCGCAATGGAAATAGTTGAGACCGATATTTTTGATGAAGATGAATCCTTCGTATTCTAGAGCACTATTTTTGACAGCCAATCTAAAAATATGGTCATTGAAAAGAGAGATGTAACAAATAGGAAAGGAAAATCTCGCATAGATTTAACTTTGGGAAAATGTGGTCGTCCCAAATCTCCCTATTTCACCGTGTAACCGATGATTCTCTTGATGATTCCATTGGAGGAATTGAAGCGAAGAATGCCAGACTGAAAGAACGCGTCAAGGAATTTGAGGAGGCTTTCATTGCTACCCCAGATTTTTCCAGTCCTTTAGCAAAAAATGTGTCTTCTACCACTGCATCTAAGATAAAAGTATCATCCACCCTCCTTTCATCGTCTATATCCCTTGTAGAGAATAACATCAAGAAAATAATGTTGCTAGTTACTGAATCATGGGAAACATCACAAAATATAGCTTCCTTTCGAAAGAGGGAAAATTATTTGCACAAACATTTGCAGGTGAATTTAAAAAATGATCAACGTTTATGTGAATAGGTGTTGACCCCTTTTTCCAACCATGCCATCAACACCTCAGATCTGAAAAGAAGACAAGATAATCTCCCCTCCCCAAAGCGGACCAAAAAATTCAAAGCATGTTGGCAAAAGAAAGTTAAGAACCTGGAGCTCATTTTCAAATCATGTAAACAAGCCATATTAGAAAAGGAATAATTATTCACAAACCTGATCCAAATAGACTTAGTCGGAAGTACCAACGAGGTTCAAGACCCAAACTTAATTCTCAAATCCTTTTCAATGACCAAAGAAGCCTTCGATGAACAACTTGATATTTTAAAGGGGTTGTCTTTTGAAACATTTTACAGCATCCTTGAATATCGTGTAGATGAGCTCGAGAGCTGGGTACTGGACTATTTGGCACACAATGAAGAAATTGAACATAGTCTGCGTAGTATTTCAATGGATCTAAGGAAATTAGAAAATGACCTTTTTGACATAGAAATCTAGGATGAAATCAACATGGCCCCCATGAGAAGCTACATTGAAGAATGGTTCCAACGGAGAATGGACAACCTCATCGAGGAAGGGCAACAACTAGTTGACATGATTCCAGTGACCGTCGATGACAGCAACAAAAGCACATCGTCTTCATAGTAAGTCTATACTGATGTCATCTTGTTTTCTTTATCAATCCAGTTATTATGCCTCTTTAAATAGAAAACTCTAACCAAACACCCATAGCTTCCAATTTCTTCTTGTCAGGTCTTCCTCTCTACCATCGCACACTTCTTCTTTATACATTCCTAATTCTTGTACTTATTTATTTTTATGGTCCACGGGAGCCCCAATCCCAGTCTATATGACAAACGCATTTAAATTTCCAGAAATATGGAACAGATTCCAGAAATATGTAACACACATTATTAATTTTTGATAAATTTCAAAGAAAACTAATTCGGCAATGCTAAATTCAAGACATTATTAGTATTCTATTGTATTTGAATGTTTAATGTGTATTTGATAAATTTCAAATAAAATGGAACCTTTATTACAAGACATTATTAATATTCTATTGTGTTTGAATGTTTGGAACATAAATAGAAATATGGGAATTTTTTTTGATAAATTTCAAAGAAAACTAATTCGGGAATGCTAAATTTTTTGTGTCCAGGTACCTTTGTTGCAAGACATTCAAAGACCAACATCATAGCACTTTTTTTAATTTTAAATCTTTCATGTACTATCAAAAAAATTGTATATGATACACACATACTTCGAAGTTATTTTTAGTGTTGTTATCTGCAACATTTGCATGCCTACTCATCTTCAAATACTTTGAAAGATCTTGGAACCATTTCATTTAATTTTACTTTAATGTATTTTAMTTTTATGCWTGTTCTATTKTATTTGAATTTTTAATGTGTATGCTTCAGAAATATGGAACRGATTCCATATTTTTGATAGATTTCAAAGAAAACAKGAACCTTTGTTGCTTAAGAAATATGGAACARATCCAACCTTTGTTAATATCCTATTGTATTTGAATSTTTATGAYAGAAAKCCAAATATCTTGTGATTGKCYAGTGGCAYRYTGCCACAAAGTYATCCTCTGCATGGATAMCACWTATACTTYAACTTSMTTCCCAYRTGTCTATACKCGGTCTCGTCATARCAGTGCATTTATTCCCATTCCAACCTGGMAGGGACTAYKWTGCCATGCARCACTTGTTTGATATGAGAACTTCTAAAAKCATGAGATTGGAAARATGGTAGAAAAACTYCTATTGGRATCATCATTCCTAATAAGGCCCTTTCTATTGCCCCTATCATCTTAGCAAGGAAAAAGGAAAGTCTTAACTAAGTTACTATCAAAAACTAATTCCATGTACTTCACATTGATGATTTGATGGATGCTTTCCATATACTTCACACTGATGATTTGATGGATGTTTATACATAGTACCAAGTTCACATTGATGATTTGATGGATGCTTTCCATCTACTTCACATTGATGATTTGATGGATGTTTATACATAGTACCAAGTTAGAAGTGCATTGATGATTTAATGAATAAGTGAGAAGTGCATTGATGATTTAATGGATGCTTATACATGGTGCTAAGCTACTTTCTATGATTGGCCTATATTTTAGTTATTATCAAACACCTATATAACCCCATAACTAAAACAAAACTGACATGATGATTTGATGGATGCTTGTACATGGTATTAGGTTACTTTCTGAGACTGGCCTATATTCTAATTATTATTAAACATCTATACAACTCCATAACTAAAACAAAATTGACATGATGAAGTGATTATTTAAACACCTATACAACTCCATAACTAAAACAATATTGACATGATGATTTGATTGATGCTTATACATGGTACTAGGTTACAAAATTGACATGATGATTTGATGGATGTTTATGCATGGTACTAGGTTACTTTCTATGACTGACTTATGTTCTAGTTATTATCAAACACCTATACAACTCCATGACTAAAACAAAACTACATGAAGATTTCATTAGGGTGATTACCTATTTCAAATGATACCAAAAGTGCATTAAGAACTCATTAGGGCCACTACATGTTTCAAATGATACCATTTAACCTACATTAAGAACTCATTAAGGCCACTACCTATTTCAAATGATACAAAAATTACATTAATAATTCATTAAAGCCACTACATATTTCAAATGATACCATTTAACCTTTGTACTTCTCCCACTGCATTTTAAGCTTTAATGAACAAAGTTCTTGACAAGTATCTCTACAAGTTTGTCCTAACTTTATTTAATGATATTATGCTCATATCTCATAATGCATTAAGAACTCATAAGGGCCACTAACTATTTCAAATGATACCAAAAATGCATTAATAATTCATTAGGGCCACTACCTATTTCAAATGATGCCATTTAACCTTTGTACTGCTCCCACTGCATGTTAAGCTTTAATGAACAAATTTGTTGATAAGTATCTCTACAAATTTGTCCTAACTTTATTTAATGATATTATGCTCATATATATTATGCTCATATCTCTACAATCCGCATCCTGAAAAGAATTCTAAGTCGGATTAGGAATATCTACTTTAACTACTTGTGTAATGGAAAAATGGAATACAAAGGGTTTCACTTGGAAAATGTGAGAAGTTTGTCCAAGACAAAATGTATGAGAGGGTGGGGTTTAAAGGACAGATCGGTGTTTGGTCATGCCCTGGCCGAAAAATCTGTGTGGTTGTTCTTGATGCAAGATAGTCTCTATAATAAAATCCATATTACTAAATATATTGTTCTTGCTATAGTGGTGGAATGGATTCAACAACGGCATAAGAAAATAAAGATGCTTCATCTCAATGGAGGGCTTTCACTCTAGCATTTTTTATTATTGGAAAATGCCTATCTTGGAAAGTTGGGAACAGATCCCCAAGTGCAAGTTCGTACTGATGCAATTGGAGGATGTAGGGAAGGTATTTTTCTTCCATAAGATTTGGTAAATATGTCAAGGATGAATGGTTTATGTACTTTTAACAGAATTGTAAATGGAAAGGTGACATCTATCTAATCCCAAGGATGGTCCTTGGTGGAGGTTCTAGGTTTGGATGTGATTTGGCACCAATATTGGTCTCATTATACTTCATAGTTACATAGGGCACACATTCATTTGAATGATAATGATGATGAAATGGCTCTGTATACCCATCTTTTGGGAAGCCAGTATTCTACTAAACTAGGATATCAAGCTATGATGGAAACAGGTGATGGTAACCTTCTCTAGTGGTATAAAAAACTATGGAAAAATAAAGGGCCCCCAAAACGTATTATCTTCTTCTAGTTGGTTGTCAAGGAAACGTTTATTACTTGGGATCAACTTCATGTTGATGTTTTGGTAGTTGTGGGAGGATATTTCCCTCCTAGATGACCTTTCTTAGATGCAAAGAAGATTATGGAAGCAAGAGATTCATTGGAAAGATGTTGAAATACCCTAGAAGAGAATTCAACCCAGAAGAATAAATTATAATGAAAAGACACCTTTCCAGAAGAGAATTTAGCCTAGCTAGAAGGACGGGAAGACTATAAATAAGGAGGTGCCTTAGCTCATTTGTTCACTCACTCACACTCTCTCAGTTACACAGAAGAAAGGTGCAAGTTTGGAGAAGGTGACGCAAGTGTTGTAGTAACAAAGTTTCTTCTTGTTCAGTCTTTTGGTATCTCTCTCTTGTGCGCTACTCCTTGAGGAGGTGCA
>JZKD02S1787200.1:29679-52276 GCA_000966675.3 Picea glauca
CTGGGTAAGTTTCACATGGAGGGCTGCAAACCCATGGATACTCCTCTTCTAGGAAATTGGAGGAAGGAGGATGCTACTTCTGGAGAAGTAGTAGATGCTACTGTTTATTGACAGTTAGTAGGTTTGCTAATGTATTTAGTGAACACGAGACCAGACATTTTCTACGCGGTTAACCAGCTAAGTCAAGCGATGGTTAATCCTACCAAACTCTTTTGGAAGGCAGGTAAGCATGTCTTGAGATATCTGAAGGGCACATCTGAGTATGGATTATGGTACAGACAGATGGATGAGGTGAAGTTGCATGGATTCACGGATGTAGATTGGGCAGGCAGCCCAACGGACATAAAGAGCACATCAGGGGGGATATTTTTAGTATCGGATCTACAACTGTTTCTTGGTACAGTAGGAAAAAAATATCCGTGGCACTCAATTCAGCGGAAGCAGAATACATGGAAACGAGTCAAGCTGCATGTGAGGCTATCTAGATGAGGAAGATCTTGGTTGGTTTGTTTGGTTCTCATTTAGATCCGACAATGATTTATTGTGATAATCATAGTTGCATTAAACTCTCGATTAATCCTGTGTTTCATGACAGATCTAAGCATATAGATATCCAGTATCATCATCTCAGAGATTGTATGCAGCGGAAGATCATGTTGCTTCAATACATTCCTATGGAAGATCAGGATGCAGACATTCTGACGAAGGCCCTTACCAGGAGAAAATTCGAATATCACAGAGACAGGATTGGGGTGAAGGATAATCCCTTTCTTGTTGAGAGGGAGTGTTGAAAAGTCAACAAGAAACATGCATCTAATTTACTTTTCCCTTAAATAAATTAGACAATAAATATTAATCTATNTTTCATTCATAACTGAGTGAGTTGGATTTGTAACAGAATTATAAGTGTAGTTAAGTGAGTTAAGATCAATTGTACTAGTTGTAACTAAACTTGCACTAGTGAGAGTTCAGTAAATCAGTGAACTCACATGCAACTGAAGATTCACCATGGTTAACTACATGCATGTCAGATCCAGTGGAGACCTAGTTGAGATAACAAGTGAAAGGGACAATTTGGCTATCAGTTGTGATTTGATCACACATACAGTGGATATGATTATGAGCATGTGAAAACTAGGCAATTTGTATCATTGTGAGAATTCGAATTGCAGAGTTTGTGCAGAGGAGGCAAGTTATCTGGACATAGGAATTGACACATGTATTTGCTGATTTGTGTATGATAGTGTGAGACGATTGTATTGTACTGAGAGCTCTTGGATTAGAGTTTTGTATGAGATTGTTTCATGATTCATGATATACATAATATATGATAGTGGAGTTTTTAGCTTTACGCTTTCCCGGATTTTTTTTTGTGTTATGTGTTCTTGATAATTCACTTTGTGATTGTGGTTGTGATCATGGTTTAATTTTCTGCAAGAATAATAGTAGAAGAGATTCTATATTTAACAGTGGCGTATAATTGTTAGATCAGGAGAATCGCAGGAAATACTTAATTTGTATTGAAATTTCTACATGCTGCACAAATCTTGGTCCAAATGCATGTGAATGGGAGATCTCCTCGATACTTTCACTCATTAATGACAATTTTGATGACTTTTGCATGATTCATTGTTAACATTAAATACTAGTAATTGCACACATAGAAGTGCGAACATGGCGGATACGACAATGAGCGATTAAGCATTGTAGATTTCTTGAATGGGCCAATGCGACGACCCATGTTTGAGATGAACAATCGGAAGGATAATATAACTCTCTGCAGATCTTGGTTTAATGCATATTAATGGGATATCTCCTCAAGCGTTTTTCTCATTAAGGACAATGTTGAGGGTTCGTGCATGGTGAGCTGTTAGAATGAAAGGTTTCTAATTGCATATTAAGAAAGAAGTACGGAGGTCGTGGGGACGAGAAAGAGCAGTTAAGGAGTGTCTAATTATGGAAAGCGGTCGGGTGGGCTTCAAAATAGGGTTACGAGGTACAAATGTTCAAGGTGAGGGCATGAGGGTTAAATTGTATGTCTCAAAACTTTTTGAGTGCAATACGCATAACAACGAAGAGGGTATGATAGGACAGTCTCGAGGGAAATTTGTATATCGCAAAAGTCTGGGTAATGTTTGCAGGACACGAAACAATGGAGGTGAAAATGTGAGGCCGCCTATCCGGGAACCTGCAATAAAAAAAAGTGGCTTAAGTATGGAATAAAGAAATGCCTGGGTGGATTCGTTTTCTCTAATATATTGAAACTTGTAATATATATCCCATAAAGAGAAAATAAGAGAAGATAAATTAATTTAAATTCGACGAGTCGAGCTTTAATTAAATTTCACTGTCTCGTCGACGCTTTTTCTTTTTAATGGTGGTCAATACGGATGTTGCATGATGGACTATTGGCAGTAAACCTTGGTTAGGCACAGTAAATAGTGCCTACGAATTGGAGATTTCGTGAACCCTCCAACTCGAGGAGTCGCGATAGAGATTCCATGAAATGGGAAAGTATGGAAAGCCGTCGGACAAGCCTCATAATCAGGGCAACAATGGTTCCCCAAGAGACGTGAATTCCCAAAGGTCAAATTGTATGTTTTGGGACTTGAATGCAAAATGTGTACCACAGAAGAGAGGATGGTCATTAATGACATGTTTAAGGTTCATGCAAAATGAATTTCTAGCATTAAATCTTACCAATTGCATTTCCAAAGAGAAGTAGGAAGGTGGCGGGGACATAGAACAATAAGAAGGGAATGGCTAATTATCGAAAGCGGTTGGTGACTCTTCGAAATAGGGCTACAAGATACATCCAGTAGAGGTGAGGGCCTGAGAGTCAAATTGTATCTCTCGGGCATGATGACGCTTTTCTGTGGACAAACTGTATATCGCGGAACTCCGGGTACTGCTTGCTAGTTATGGAAAATTGGAAACACAATCCTATTCCATATTTGGAAAGAAGTACGAGGATGGTCGGAAAGAAATAGTGACTAAGAATTGGAGATTTCGTGAACTAGTCAACATGAGGATCCAAAATAGGGTGACAAGGTCTCCCCAGAAGACGTGAGGCCCCGACAGTGAAATTTCATTGCTTAGAACATTTGAATGCATAATCTGTAACACGGAAGAGGGGACGATGTCAAAATCCGATTGTCAATTTGTATATCGCAGAGAGATGGGTGCCAACTATTTCATACTAGTGTGTTAAATTGTCACTAGTAAGAGCATAACTAATGTATATTAGGAAGGAAAAGAAGTTAGCGGGGATGGAAGGCAACGAAAAATACTTTGAAACATTTGTGAACCGTGGTAGAGTGAAGCTTGCGAGTTTGAGGAGTTCACGATGGAATTGTAGATCACAAAAGTTTTGAGTGCAAGATGTATATCACGGAACAATAAGAAATAGAGTTCGAAAGCGCCAACCTAACAACCGCGGCCATAAAATTGGATAAGTATGGAAAGGAGCAATAGTTGGGCGGATTCGTCATGTGAGGATATAGATGGAGATGAAGATATGTCAGCCTGCCAATGCTGGAACCCGCGATCATAGAAAGAAAACAAGTATATAACCAGAAAGAGATAATACACGAGAAGAAGAAAAGGGAAAAAGGGCTAAGGAGTCTATAGTGGAATTGTAGATCATGAAAATTTTGAGTGCAAGATGTATATCACGAAACAAGAAGCAACAGAGTTTGAAAGTGCCAACCCAAAACAGTGACTAAGAATTGGAGATTTCGTGAACCCGTCAACATGAGGATCC
The DNA here is from genome assembly GCA_000966675.3 of Picea glauca. Lineage (NCBI taxonomy): Eukaryota > Viridiplantae > Streptophyta > Pinopsida > Pinales > Pinaceae > Picea > Picea glauca. The sequence goes on from JZKD02S1787200.1 coordinate 33,443, forward strand.
AAAATAGGGTGACAAGGTCTCCCCAGAAGACGTGAGGCCCCGACGGTCAAATTGTGTCGCTCGGAATATTTGAATGCATAATTTGTAACACAGGAAGAGGGGACGATGTCAAAATCTAATAGTCAATTTGTATATTGCGGAGGGCCGAATGCCAATTGTTTTGTACCAGTGTGTTCATTTGTCACTAGTAAGAGCATAACTAATGTATATTAGGAAGGACAAGAAGTTAGTGGGGATGGAATGCAATGACAGATACTTTGAAAGATTTGTGAACCATGGTAGAGTGAATCTTGCAAGTTTGAGGAGTCCGCGGGGGAATTGTAGATCACTGAAGTTTTGAGTACAAGATGTATATCACAGAACAAGAAGCAACAGAGTTCGAAAGTGCTAGCCTGACAACCGCGGCCATAAAATTGGTTAAGTATGGAAAGAAACAACAGTCGGTCGGATTCTTCATGCGAGGATATAGATAGAGATGAAGATATGTCAGCCCACCAACATTGGAACCTGCGATTATAGAAAGGCGACTAAGGATATAACCATAAAGCGATAATACACGAGAAGAAGAAAAGGGAAAAAACCCTAAGGAGTCCATGGTGGAATTGTAGATCACTTAAATTTTGAGTGCAAGATGTATATCATGGAACAAGAAGCAGCAGAGTTTGAAAGCGCCAACCCGACAACCGCGTGCATAAAATTGGCTAAGTATGGAAAGGAACATCGGTCAGTCGGTTTTGTCATGTGAGGATATAGATGGAGATGAAGATATGTCAACCCGCCAACCCTGCAACCTGCAATCATAGAAAGGAGAATAAGTATATAACCAGAAAGAGATAATGTATGGGAAGAAGAAAAGGGGAAAAGGGCTAAGTATTTGATAGTATAAAATCCATTTTTCGTTTATTAATGCCAATGTTTTCAAACCCCTCCCGGGTTCTCACTAGTAAAAGCATAAATTACAGATCACGAAAGTTCTTTGGCTGCAATATGTATATGAAGAAACATGGGACTTAGGTGTTGGATACTGCAAAACCGAGACCTGGTGGCCAGATAATTGGCTAAGTATTGACCAAGAGAAAGTTTTGATATTTATTTCAATAGTATTCATATTAATATATATTAATAGATTATTTCTGTTTCAAATGCAAATCATCTCCCAATTTGCAGGATGTTGTTCAGTTTGCAAATTTCATTGAAACCACAAAAGTTTTGAGTGAAAGATGTATATATTGCAACAAGAAGAAGTAGAGTTCAAAAGCGCCAACCCGTCAACCGTGACCATAAAATTGGCTAAGTATGGAAAGGAACAACGGTCGTCCGGATTCATCATGTAAGGATATAGATGGAGATGAAGATATGTCATCCCACCAACCTTGGAACCCGTGATCATAGAAATACGACTATGTATATAACCAGAAAGAGACCACATATGGAAGAAGAAAAGGGAAAAAGGTCTAAGTATCTCACATAATAAAATCTACTGTTCCTTTAATATTAATGCCAATATTTTTGAATCACTGTTGAGTTCTCACTAGTTAAAGCATAAATTGCAGATCATGGAAGTTCTTTGGTTGCAAGATGTATATGATGGAACAAGGGACATAGGTGTTGGATACCGCAAACCCGAGACTCGATGGCCAGATAATTGGCTAAGTTTTGGCCAAGATAAAGTTTTTATATTTATTCCAATAGTACTCATATTAGTGTATATGTACGAATATTATCAAATATAAGAAGCCGCAATATATGCAAGATATTGAACAGGAACATGGCGTCAACAATTGAGTTGCCTTGTTGTAATAGTCATTAATTCATTCTATTTACGTAAGTATAGGGACGACACCACATAAGTATGGCCTATGAAAAATTATTCTTCCATGTAAAATGTAAGGAACAAACATAGTAGCCTTTATTTAAATTGAATTACTGGGAAGCAGAAAGAAAAACTAGTCGTCCATGTTTAATGACACATAGAAAAAGGTACAAAATAAAATGAAAAGCAATACCAAAGATTGGAAAACACCATAAAAAAATAAAACCACAAATATTCTATATTCAAATAAGATGGGTTACAAAATACAACTAAGATTATTTTCCACAATGACTGTGATTTGGCTTGCTGCTGACCAATAACAAATATGTACAATAATGAAGCTCGTTGACACTCTTCTTGACGATCAAATTCTTGATTCGTAAAAAACAACGAGTTGAATATCAATTTTAAGTCTTGGACTTAGTTTGTGTTGCCAACTAGATCTATCCCAGATTTTTGAATAGCTTGTCTCTTCTAGATATGGCCAGCTTGCATTGGCTAGTTATTCAACATTCCATTCTTTGTTAAATATTAATTTCACTCTGCAGTTGAAAACTTTGGGTTTAAGGTGCCTTCCTTGTGATGTTCCTGACCATTGACATATGAGACAACTTAGAAATGTGATTCAGGCCCAATTCAAAGTCGAGGGAGTCATTTTATGTGACACCAGTTATGGAGGAAACAAATCTTGTTAGGCAACAAAAGCTGAGACATGAAAAAAATTCAAGTATGTTGTGACTACTATTCTCCCTGTATTCGATCATCTATTTGGTTGAAAAGCCTGCCTGTAGATTTGTATGTTGAAATTATTTGTTTTATTATAGTAAATTGGAAGGAACATCCAAGCCAGCTGCAAAATGTTCTTCTGTTGAAGTACACATATTCTTTCGGAAAAACAGGTCTGGAAAGTGTATCAAATGCTGTAGATCGCATCGGAATATATCTTTCCTCATAGGGGTGGCAGACATGGCAGCCCACAAAAAGGTATGGAATGTTCGGAAGTGACGCCAAATATTACTCCATGCCCGAATACACTCAATAGGAAATTATAAAATTGGATACCAACCGACGTGAGAATCTGTATGGGCATTTGAATCAATATCCTGAAATTACAGAACGTTTATGCCAAAGTTGTAACAGTATTGACAGACAGCTAGTTTCTATGTCAAATAGTGTTGAGTGACATTTGGATGCAGCAAGAGAATCGACATACAATTAACTTTCGATCTAGGTAGTTTCATCTTCAGGCATCCACATAGGTGGTGACCCCAGGATCTAGATAGCTTCAACCTTAGACATTGACATTGGCGGTGGCAATGGGAACAATGCTACTAACTGCACTGCAACAATGCGGTGAACACGCAGGGTTGTCATTGTTAAAGTACTTAAACTGCAGGATTGTCAGACCTACAAAGAACATCGACTTTAGTGTTGTTTTCTCATGAAATATACAATGTTGGTTTGAGTCCATAAATCTTTGGAAATTGGGTGTCCTGTGCGATAATGACCTTGACGTTAGGCACATGCCAGAAATCTATTATCTGACATTGCAGTGTTAATGCAATTTCCATAGTGGACGATGACTCAATTGCATTGGCATAAACAATATTAATTTTTTGATTACTTAACATCCTTGAAGGACGTGGACCCCAAAGAATGCCTAAAACTTTTCGAACAAGCGTTTGTTCAAAAAAATACATTGTTCTATATTTAAAAAAAGAAGAAGAAATTGTATGCTTTGATTTTTCTTTTTTTTTATTATCAAATATCACATAAACTACAATAGAAGAAATGCATTTTCCCCATCCGATGCAAGGGAAACAACAAGAATATTGACATTAGGTTGAAACAGATATGGAAACACACCACTACATTAAGGTCTCTTCTAAAGAATGAAATAAGATGATTACAGGAAGGTGGTAGTAAAAGGTGATTTTCAAAAACCAAATCATTACCCGAACACGCGAAACCTCTTGCAGAAGGTGGTAGTATAAAGTAATCCTCAGAAAATGTTGCAAAGTCCATAATCCAGTTATATGTGTAGGACTAGTAAAATAAAAAAAATGTGCAGTAGAGATAGATAGTTGATTGTATGTGGAGTCTGTAAATACATCCAGAGGATAGTGAAAAAAATTTGACAAAGAACATGGCTTTCTTTCAAGTCTGTTACCACACCCAGAAGTAGCTCAACAAAATTTGAAAAAGAAAATTTTGTAATTTTAGTATGTCGTTTTATCCACCCATATAGTTTCTCTTACCCGCTTCTGGGTACATTCACGAATGGAGTAACATTTCACGTCATTTTCGACTACCACAGTCCATTTTACAAGCCACGGTAAGTGTGACTCCTCTGAAGAAAACAAATTCTTATGTGCTCTGCAGAATTCAATACACTTGCCAAATCTGTGTTGTTGGAAGAAACTATATACTTCAATGAAGGATCATTTTGCACGTGACCTGAAAATCCCTTCCAATTCCCACCAATGAAACAAAGAATATCAACAAACAAATCACCAGGCAGGCTTTTCAACCAACCAAAGCATCGAATACAGGGAGAACACCAACCAGAAGATACTTTTTTTTTTTTTCTCGTGTCTGAGTTTTTGTTGGATAACAGAGTTTTTTTTTTGGCTTAAAGATCACGCCACATAAAACTAGTCTCTCTTCTTTCATTTGGATTTCAATGGCATCTCTAAGTTGTCTTACATGTCCATGACCAGGAAAATTAGAACGAAGGCACCCTAAAGACCAACTCTTTGATGATAGAGAGAAATGACAATAAGTATTTTAAATAAATGGTAGAGGATGACAGTATGATCTTCCATAGATTTTGGTTTAATTCGTCTTAATGAAAGATGCCCTTGATCTTTTCGCTTATTAATGCAAATATTTTCTAATATGTGCATTGAATAGTGACTAGTAGCACGTAATAACATTCCCATATCCGAGCAGATTCTCAAATCTGACAACATCTAACATATGAAAAATATTAAAGAGGGACATGAAGTCAAGGCCTCTGTGGATGACACGTTCATGGATGGAAGCGAGGTAGTACAATATTGCACTGTTACTATGATGAAGCCTTTAAAAAACTAAAAGAGCCAATATTTTTTTTTTGCAAATTCAAATTGTAGGCAAATTTTTTTATCAGATCCCATAATATTCTCTTGTCTATGCATTTTAATGGGATATGTCTTCGAGCTTTCCAATTATTAAAGCTAATATTTTCGAACATGTCTGGTCGGTTGTCACTTTTAAAAGCATAATTAATTTCCATTGGGAAGGGCATAAGGTAGCGAGGATGGAGGGGAGCGACAAAATGATTTTAAACTTTTCTGAACCTGGGAACGCGTGAACCTGTGAAACTTTGAAAACTCGACTAGGTATGGAAAGGTAGGTTGGACAAACATAGTTATCGTAGGCAGAGGCAATGTTGTGAGTTTGAGTAGTGCGGGGTAGAATTGTAGAGCACGAAAGTTCTAGGTGTAAGATGTATACACTGAACACGAGTTACCATGGTTCGATAACACCTATCCGGGAAACCACGTTCATAAAATTAGATAAGTATGCAACCGAACTACAGTCAGTCAGAATCGTGATGTGAATATATAGATGGAGATAACGATTTGTCATTTCACCACACCGGGAACTCGCGAGCACAGAAACCTGAGAAAGTAAAGAACCATAAATGCATAATAGAGTGGAAGAACAAAAGGTAAAAAACGGGAAAGTTTACAAGAGGAAAAAAAGGGAGAGAATAACTATATCGCTCAGACAACAATACTTACTCTCATAACTATGAAACCATAGTAAGATAGAAACCATGGAAAAATCATCACCAGCTATGAAATATAGTTGGAGCCCGACAAAATCTAGTTGAATCCATAAGAGATGCAATTTACATCGAATGCAAAATTTTGCATGTTATTTTATCTTAATAGTATTTTATGGGGAGCCAACTGCAAAACAATGTAATAACAGATCCAACTGCAGATGCAACACCCCAACATTGTGATGCAGGACCATCTCTCCACATCAGCCAGCCAGNACACATACAGTGGATATGATTATGAGCATGTGAAAACTAGGCAATTTGTATCATTGTGAGAATTCGAATTGCAGAGTTTGTGCAGAGGAGGCAAGTTATCTGGACATAGGAATTGGCACATGTATTTGCTGATTTGTGTATGATAGTGTGAGACGATTGTATTGTACTGAGAGCTCTTGGATTAGAGTTTTGTATGAGATTGTTTCATGATTCATGATATACATAATATATGATAGTGGATTTTTTAGCTTTACGCTTTCCCGGATTTTTTTTTGTGTTATGTGTTCTTGATAATTCACTTTGTGATTGTGGTTGTGATCATGGTTTAATTTTCTGCAAGAATAATAGTAGAAGCGATTCTATATTTAACAGTGGCGTATAATTGTTAGATCAGGAGAATCACAGGAAATACTTAATTTGTATTGAAATTTCTACATGCTGCACAAATCTTGGTCCAAATGCATGTGAATGGGAGATCTCCTCGATACTTTCACTCATTAATGACAATTTTGACGACTTTTGCATGATGCATTGTCAACATTAAAGACTAGTAATTGCACACATAGAAGTGCGAACATGGCGGATACGACAATGAGCGATTAATCATTGTAGATTTCTTGAATGGGCCAATGTGATGACCCATGTTTGAGATGAACAATCGGAAGGGATAATATAACTCTCTGCAGATCTTGGTTTAATGCATATTAATGGGATATCTCCTCAAGCGTTTTTCTCATTAAGGACAATGTTGAGGGTTCGTGCATGGTGAGCTGTTAGCATGAAAGGTTTCTAATTGCATATTAAGAAAGAAGTACGGAGGTCGTGCGGACGAGAAAGAGCAGTTAAGGAGTGTCTAATTATGGAAAGCGGTCGGGTGGGCTTCAAAATAGGGTTACAAGGTACAAATTTTCAAGGTGAGGGCATGAGGGTTAAATTGTATGTCTCAAAACTTTTTGAGTGCAATACGCATAACAACGAAGAGGGTATGATAGGACAGTCTCGAGGGAAATTTGTATATCGCAAAAGTCTGGGTAATGTTTGCAGGACACGAAACAATGGAGGTGAAAATGTGAGGCCGCCTATCCGGGAACCTGCAATAAAAAAAAGTGGCTTAAGTATGGAATAAAGAAATGCCTGGGTGGATTCGTTTTCTCTAATATATTGAAACTTGTAATATATATCCCATAAAGAGAAAATAAGAGAAGATAAATTAATTTAAATTCGACGAGTCGAGCTTTAATTAAATTTCACTGTCTCGTCGACGCTTTTTCTTTTTAATGGTGGTCAATACGGATGTTGCATGATGGACTATTGGCAGTAAACCTTGGTTAGGCACAGTAAATAGTGCCTACGAATTGGAGATTTCGTGAACCCTCCAACTCGAGGAGTCGCGATAGAGATTCCATGAAATGGGAAAGTATGGAAAGCCGTCGGACAAGCCTCATAATCAGGGCAACAATGGTTCCCCAAGAGACGTGAATTCCCAAAGGTCAAATTGTATGTTTTGGGACTTGAATGCAAAATGTGTACCACAGAAGAGAGGATGGTCATTAATGACATGTTTAAGGTTCATGCAAAATGAATTTCTAGCATTAAATCTTACCAATTGCATTTCCAAAGAGAAGTAGGAAGGTGGCGGGGACATAGAACAATAAGAAGGGAATGGCTAATTATCGAAAGCGGTTGGTGACTCTTCGAAATAGGGCTACAAGATACATCCAGTAGAGGTGAGGGCCTGAGAGTCAAATTGTATCTCTCGGGCATGATGACGCTTTTCTGTGGACAAACTGTATATCGCGGAACTCCGGGTACTGCTTGCTAGTTATGGAAAATTGGAAACACAATCCTATTCCATATTTGGAAAGAAGTACGAGGATGGTCGGAAAGAAATAGTGACTAAGAATTGGAGATTTCGTGAACTAGTCAACATGAGGATCCAAAATAGGGTGACAAGGTCTCCCCAGAAGACGTGAGGCCCCGACAGTGAAATTTCATTGCTTAGAACATTTGAATGCATAATCTGTAACACGGAAGAGGGGACGATGTCAAAATCCGATTGTCAATTTGTATATCGCAGAGAGATGGGTGCCAACTATTTCATACTAGTGTGTTAAATTGTCACTAGTAAGAGCATAACTAATGTATATTAGGAAGGAAAAGAAGTTAGCGGGGATGGAAGGCAACGAAAAATACTTTGAAACATTTGTGAACCGTGGTAGAGTGAAGCTTGCGAGTTTGAGGAGTTCACGATGGAATTGTAGATCACAAAAGTTTTGAGTGCAAGATGTATATCACGGAACAATAAGAAATAGAGTTCGAAAGCGCCAACCTAACAACCGCGGCCATAAAATTGGATAAGTATGGAAAGGAGCAATAGTTGGGCGGATTCGTCATGTGAGGATATAGATGGAGATGAAGATATGTCAGCCTGCCAATGCTGGAACCCGCGATCATAGAAAGAAAACAAGTATATAACCAGAAAGAGATAATACACGAGAAGAAGAAAAGGGAAAAAGGGCTAAGGAGTCTATAGTGGAATTGTAGATCATGAAAATTTTGAGTGCAAGATGTATATCACGAAACAAGAAGCAACAGAGTTTGAAAGTGCCAACCCAAAACAGTGACTAAGAATTGGAGATTTCGTGAACCCGTCAACATGAGGATCCAAAATAGGGTGACAAGGTCTCCCCAGAAGACGTGAGGCCCCGACGGTCAAATTGTGTCGCTCGGAATATTTGAATGCATAATTTGTAACACAGGAAGAGGGGACGATGTCAAAATCTAATAGTCAATTTGTATATTGCGGAGGGCCGAATGCCAATTGTTTTGTACCAGTGTGTTCATTTGTCACTAGTAAGAGCATAACTAATGTATATTAGGAAGGACAAGAAGTTAGTGGGGATGGAATGCAATGACAGATACTTTGAAAGATTTGTGAACCATGGTAGAGTGAATCTTGCAAGTTTGAGGAGTCCGCGGGGGAATTGTAGATCACTGAAGTTTTGAGTACAAGATGTATATCACAGAACAAGAAGCAACAGAGTTCGAAAGTGCTAGCCTGACAACCGCGGCCATAAAATTGGTTAAGTATGGAAAGAAACAACAGTCGGTCGGATTCTTCATGCGAGGATATAGATAGAGATGAAGATATGTCAGCCCACCAACATTGGAACCTGCGATTATAGAAAGGCGACTAAGGATATAACCATAAAGCGATAATACACGAGAAGAAGAAAAGGGAAAAAACCCTAAGGAGTCCATGGTGGAATTGTAGATCACTTAAATTTTGAGTGCAAGATGTATATCATGGAACAAGAAGCAGCAGAGTTTGAAAGCGCCAACCCGACAACCGCGTGCATAAAATTGGCTAAGTATGGAAAGGAACATCGGTCAGTCGGTTTTGTCATGTGAGGATATAGATGGAGATGAAGATATGTCAACCCGCCAACCCTGCAACCTGCAATCATAGAAAGGAGAATAAGTATATAACCAGAAAGAGATAATGTATGGGAAGAAGAAAAGGGGAAAAGGGCTAAGTATTTGATAGTATAAAATCCATTTTTCGTTTATTAATGCCAATGTTTTCAAACCCCTCCCGGGTTCTCACTAGTAAAAGCATAAATTACAGATCACGAAAGTTCTTTGGCTGCAATATGTATATGAAGAAACATGGGACTTAGGTGTTGGATACTGCAAAACCGAGACCTGGTGGCCAGATAATTGGCTAAGTATTGACCAAGAGAAAGTTTTGATATTTATTTCAATAGTATTCATATTAATATATATTAATAGATTATTTCTGTTTCAAATGCAAATCATCTCCCAATTTGCAGGATGTTGTTCAGTTTGCAAATTTCATTGAAACCACAAAAGTTTTGAGTGAAAGATGTATATATTGCAACAAGAAGAAGTAGAGTTCAAAAGCGCCAACCCGTCAACCGTGACCATAAAATTGGCTAAGTATGGAAAGGAACAACGGTCGTCCGGATTCATCATGTAAGGATATAGATGGAGATGAAGATATGTCATCCCACCAACCTTGGAACCCGTGATCATAGAAATACGACTATGTATATAACCAGAAAGAGACCACATATGGAAGAAGAAAAGGGAAAAAGGTCTAAGTATCTCACATAATAAAATCTACTGTTCCTTTAATATTAATGCCAATATTTTTGAATCACTGTTGAGTTCTCACTAGTTAAAGCATAAATTGCAGATCATGGAAGTTCTTTGGTTGCAAGATGTATATGATGGAACAAGGGACATAGGTGTTGGATACCGCAAACCCGAGACTCGATGGCCAGATAATTGGCTAAGTTTTGGCCAAGATAAAGTTTTTATATTTATTCCAATAGTACTCATATTAGTGTATATGTACGAATATTATCAAATATAAGAAGCCGCAATATATGCAAGATATTGAACAGGAACATGGCGTCAACAATTGAGTTGCCTTGTTGTAATAGTCATTAATTCATTCTATTTACGTAAGTATAGGGACGACACCACATAAGTATGGCCTATGAAAAATTATTCTTCCATGTAAAATGTAAGGAACAAACATAGTAGCCTTTATTTAAATTGAATTACTGGGAAGCAGAAAGAAAAACTAGTCGTCCATGTTTAATGACACATAGAAAAAGGTACAAAATAAAATGAAAAGCAATACCAAAGATTGGAAAACACCATAAAAAAATAAAACCACAAATATTCTATATTCAAATAAGATGGGTTACAAAATACAACTAAGATTATTTTCCACAATGACTGTGATTTGGCTTGCTGCTGACCAATAACAAATATGTACAATAATGAAGCTCGTTGACACTCTTCTTGACGATCAAATTCTTGATTCGTAAAAAACAACGAGTTGAATATCAATTTTAAGTCTTGGACTTAGTTTGTGTTGCCAACTAGATCTATCCCAGATTTTTGAATAGCTTGTCTCTTCTAGATATGGCCAGCTTGCATTGGCTAGTTATTCAACATTCCATTCTTTGTTAAATATTAATTTCACTCTGCAGTTGAAAACTTTGGGTTTAAGGTGCCTTCCTTGTGATGTTCCTGACCATTGACATATGAGACAACTTAGAAATGTGATTCAGGCCCAATTCAAAGTCGAGGGAGTCATTTTATGTGACACCAGTTATGGAGGAAACAAATCTTGTTAGGCAACAAAAGCTGAGACATGAAAAAAATTCAAGTATGTTGTGACTACTATTCTCCCTGTATTCGATCATCTATTTGGTTGAAAAGCCTGCCTGTAGATTTGTATGTTGAAATTATTTGTTTTATTATAGTAAATTGGAAGGAACATCCAAGCCAGCTGCAAAATGTTCTTCTGTTGAAGTACACATATTCTTTCGGAAAAACAGGTCTGGAAAGTGTATCAAATGCTGTAGATCGCATCGGAATATATCTTTCCTCATAGGGGTGGCAGACATGGCAGCCCACAAAAAGGTATGGAATGTTCGGAAGTGACGCCAAATATTACTCCATGCCCGAATACACTCAATAGGAAATTATAAAATTGGATACCAACCGACGTGAGAATCTGTATGGGCATTTGAATCAATATCCTGAAATTACAGAACGTTTATGCCAAAGTTGTAACAGTATTGACAGACAGCTAGTTTCTATGTCAAATAGTGTTGAGTGACATTTGGATGCAGCAAGAGAATCGACATACAATTAACTTTCGATCTAGGTAGTTTCATCTTCAGGCATCCACATAGGTGGTGACCCCAGGATCTAGATAGCTTCAACCTTAGACATTGACATTGGCGGTGGCAATGGGAACAATGCTACTAACTGCACTGCAACAATGCGGTGAACACGCAGGGTTGTCATTGTTAAAGTACTTAAACTGCAGGATTGTCAGACCTACAAAGAACATCGACTTTAGTGTTGTTTTCTCATGAAATATACAATGTTGGTTTGAGTCCATAAATCTTTGGAAATTGGGTGTCCTGTGCGATAATGACCTTGACGTTAGGCACATGCCAGAAATCTATTATCTGACATTGCAGTGTTAATGCAATTTCCATAGTGGACGATGACTCAATTGCATTGGCATAAACAATATTAATTTTTTGATTACTTAACATCCTTGAAGGACGTGGACCCCAAAGAATGCCTAAAACTTTTCGAACAAGCGTTTGTTCAAAAAAATACATTGTTCTATATTTAAAAAAAGAAGAAGAAATTGTATGCTTTGATTTTTCTTTTTTTTTATTATCAAATATCACATAAACTACAATAGAAGAAATGCATTTTCCCCATCCGATGCAAGGGAAACAACAAGAATATTGACATTAGGTTGAAACAGATATGGAAACACACCACTACATTAAGGTCTCTTCTAAAGAATGAAATAAGATGATTACAGGAAGGTGGTAGTAAAAGGTGATTTTCAAAAACCAAATCATTACCCGAACACGCGAAACCTCTTGCAGAAGGTGGTAGTATAAAGTAATCCTCAGAAAATGTTGCAAAGTCCATAATCCAGTTATATGTGTAGGACTAGTAAAATAAAAAAAATGTGCAGTAGAGATAGATAGTTGATTGTATGTGGAGTCTGTAAATACATCCAGAGGATAGTGAAAAAAATTTGACAAAGAACATGGCTTTCTTTCAAGTCTGTTACCACACCCAGAAGTAGCTCAACAAAATTTGAAAAAGAAAATTTTGTAATTTTAGTATGTCGTTTTATCCACCCATATAGTTTCTCTTACCCGCTTCTGGGTACATTCACGAATGGAGTAACATTTCACGTCATTTTCGACTACCACAGTCCATTTTACAAGCCACGGTAAGTGTGACTCCTCTGAAGAAAACAAATTCTTATGTGCTCTGCAGAATTCAATACACTTGCCAAATCTGTGTTGTTGGAAGAAACTATATACTTCAATGAAGGATCATTTTGCACGTGACCTGAAAATCCCTTCCAATTCCCACCAATGAAACAAAGAATATCAACAAACAAATCACCAGGCAGGCTTTTCAACCAACCAAAGCATCGAATACAGGGAGAACACCAACCAGAAGATACTTTTTTTTTTTTTCTCGTGTCTGAGTTTTTGTTGGATAACAGAGTTTTTTTTTTGGCTTAAAGATCACGCCACATAAAACTAGTCTCTCTTCTTTCATTTGGATTTCAATGGCATCTCTAAGTTGTCTTACATGTCCATGACCAGGAAAATTAGAACGAAGGCACCCTAAAGACCAACTCTTTGATGATAGAGAGAAATGACAATAAGTATTTTAAATAAATGGTAGAGGATGACAGTATGATCTTCCATAGATTTTGGTTTAATTCGTCTTAATGAAAGATGCCCTTGATCTTTTCGCTTATTAATGCAAATATTTTCTAATATGTGCATTGAATAGTGACTAGTAGCACGTAATAACATTCCCATATCCGAGCAGATTCTCAAATCTGACAACATCTAACATATGAAAAATATTAAAGAGGGACATGAAGTCAAGGCCTCTGTGGATGACACGTTCATGGATGGAAGCGAGGTAGTACAATATTGCACTGTTACTATGATGAAGCCTTTAAAAAACTAAAAGAGCCAATATTTTTTTTTTGCAAATTCAAATTGTAGGCAAATTTTTTTATCAGATCCCATAATATTCTCTTGTCTATGCATTTTAATGGGATATGTCTTCGAGCTTTCCAATTATTAAAGCTAATATTTTCGAACATGTCTGGTCGGTTGTCACTTTTAAAAGCATAATTAATTTCCATTGGGAAGGGCATAAGGTAGCGAGGATGGAGGGGAGCGACAAAATGATTTTAAACTTTTCTGAACCTGGGAACGCGTGAACCTGTGAAACTTTGAAAACTCGACTAGGTATGGAAAGGTAGGTTGGACAAACATAGTTATCGTAGGCAGAGGCAATGTTGTGAGTTTGAGTAGTGCGGGGTAGAATTGTAGAGCACGAAAGTTCTAGGTGTAAGATGTATACACTGAACACGAGTTACCATGGTTCGATAACACCTATCCGGGAAACCACGTTCATAAAATTAGATAAGTATGCAACCGAACTACAGTCAGTCAGAATCGTGATGTGAATATATAGATGGAGATAACGATTTGTCATTTCACCACACCGGGAACTCGCGAGCACAGAAACCTGAGAAAGTAAAGAACCATAAATGCATAATAGAGTGGAAGAACAAAAGGTAAAAAACGGGAAAGTTTACAAGAGGAAAAAAAGGGAGAGAATAACTATATCGCTCAGACAACAATACTTACTCTCATAACTATGAAACCATAGTAAGATAGAAACCATGGAAAAATCATCACCAGCTATGAAATATAGTTGGAGCCCGACAAAATCTAGTTGAATCCATAAGAGATGCAATTTACATCGAATGCAAAATTTTGCATGTTATTTTATCTTAATAGTATTTTATGGGGAGCCAACTGCAAAACAATGTAATAACAGATCCAACTGCAGATGCAACACCCCAACATTGTGATGCAGGACCATCTCTCCACATCAGCCAGCCAGCCATCCAACCACGTCAGCGAATTCAAATCGCGTGTTGAAGAGAGGCGTAGCCTCATTTAAAATTTGAAGGAATGTAATTTAATTGCTTAGGCTGTTGAGCCATAGAGTCATGCCTTTGTGCAGACGTAAGTAGATAGGCCTTTAAATTTTTGTAAGGCTGAGATCTAGATCCGATGTGTGGACTAGATAGCCCATTCAATGTAATTGAATAGGGTAGGTAGATTGGAGGGAAGAGCTTGAAGAGCCCCTCAGGTAAAAAGGGATTTTAGTATCTCATTTTGGAAGTAGTAAGGGGGGATGAGAACTAGATATGAGAGAATATGCTAGTAGAGAGTAGAAGAGAGGAGCCGAGAACTTGTTACAAGCCGTGCTCAGGAACACCTTGTAAATATAGGTGTTTTCCATATTTAATACAAATAGCAGTTTTTCCTGCATGACTATGTGTTAAATGAATGTCTATGAGTGTTCTTTTGTATGTTGTAGATGTATGATGTAGGTTTTCATTTGCAGGAGTGTGTTTTATTTCAGGTGAAGGTCTTTGAGGTTTCATGTTAGGAGGGCATGACAGAGTACTGCGGTCTTTGAATACCAGTGCACTGAAACACTTTTGAATTCTGTGGGTTCAGACAAAGACGTGTTGCGGGCACAGAAGCTAGAATCAAAAACTCGGAGAAGACCTGTGAGGTTGCTGAACACCTCAGGAGGCAAGGTTGTGTAGGAAATAGACAGTTGCAGACAGAATCTCTGAGGAGTTCTATGAAGCTCTGCCAAAGGGGGCATTGAGCCAGTGCAAGGAGTGCACAAAGGAAGAATTATGCTGAGAAGTTCACTGAAGAAACATAATCACTAAGGATTCTGAGAGCTCTGCTAGAAGGGAATTGAGCGGGTGTATGAAGTGAACAGAAAGAGAACATAATTGCTGGACTTTCTGTGAGAAGACACTCTACCAGGAGAGCGTTGAGTAAGTGCCAGAGTGCACAGAAGGAACTCTGTTGAGTTCAGAAGGAAACAAAATCTCTGAGGAGTTTTGTAAGAGGCTCTGCCAAGTGGGCATTGAGCATATACACAGGGTTACTGAATACCCAGAAGCACTCAGAAAGGGTTTTCTTGAGTAGATGGAGACCCAGGAGGGCATCTGAATTCTCCATCCAAGGGAGAAAGGAAGAAGGACAAGTTTTCCTTGGAGGTCGAAGCTACAGGAAAGCTCAGGGAGGATAGCACCTTTGTGTGCATGAGAAGACTCTACAGGAGAGCAGATGTCAGAATCCCTTGAGGATTCAAGAAGGATAAGCTCAGGAAGAGTAGTGCTTTCAACACACAGAGCCATAGCTGGAAGGAGTACAGAGGACCGAGAACTCTTTAGAAGAGTTTAGAGTTCCCAAAGCTCAGGAGGGATAGTGCTTTCATATACGTGCGAGAGGACTCAAGATGAAGAGTTTGCAGAGGAATCTAGGCAAAGATCGAGGCCTTTGAAGAGCTGGAAAATCCTTCCAAGTCTGAGAAGGGAAGCACCAAAGCTCAGGAGGAGCAATATCGACCGTCGGATCAGCTGATAGATCATGGACCGTCAAATTTCCCACGTCCAGGAGGGAGCAGGAGGAGCGCACAAGAACAACAGATCTCGATCGTCAGATCTTAAGTGGAGAACCCGACAGCCGTTAGATCGGTCAGGAATTGCAAGGGAGTTAAGCCCTCATACGGGCAAATAGAAGCGAAAGTCCCAAAAAATATCGGCATTCGGGATATCGACACTCGGGATATCGGGGATCTCGATGATGTGAGGTTGGTCGCTCGACATCAGAAACCCCGAAAAGGTGAGATTGATCTGAGCCTTTCGTCTGTTGAGACACGTGGCGGAGATCGGGAGCCCATCGACATTTCGCAGGTTGGGACTTTGTGGATCGAAAGGACACGATGCCAGAGCATTTCGAAATTTGATTTCACGAAAGCACGAAATGATGGAGGACCATCCATCATAGGGGACGCATGGTGTAAATCTAGGAGCTCGAGAAAATTTCCAAAAGGATAGCCACGTCGGCATTTCTCATGTCGACATTTCGGGGGTCTAGGAGATGAGAGGTTGAGCGCTTTGGTCGTGAAACCCCGAAATAGAGTTGTGGTCATATGTGAAGTGGTCGTGTGGACCAAGACTTAGTCCCAAGGGATAGTCGCTAATAGAGGGGTTTCGACACTTTGAAGATTCAGTGATCGGGAGAACGCGAACACAGTGGTTCTCGTGACATTAGGGATCAGAGAATCCAGAAACCTGAAATTTCATCGGGGGAAGCTCACGGTTGAATGCAGAAGAGCCGTGCGGGTGAATAGAAGGACATGTGGATCGGTTTTAAGTGTGATTCTAGTAGGGAGTCGGAAGGAGCCACTTCGGCTCTGGGGATAGTTGAACGATCCTAAGACCGGGAGGTCAGTGCAGAGACCCTGTTGAGGCAGAGGTGGTGACTGCGTCAGAGTGGTATCAGAGCGAGAACTCTGTTTGTATATTTCAAGCAGAGGGAGAAGGCAAAGGAAGAAGATAGAATGCTGAAGACTCTGTGGTGATTGTTCGTAGGAAGGCAACAATCAAGAAGATAGTCAGAAGAACTGTGGAAGGGGTGAAGAACTCAAGTTTGCAGAACTGGGTTGCATATTTTCCAGGAAGGCAGACAGAGAGAGTAACATGGCTACTGAAGGCCGAAGATACGATGGAAAGAAAAACCCAAAGCTGATGAGCATAGCCGAAAGGGGGAAGGAACTTGCCGATATCAGGGAAAGAATGGAAGAGCTTGAATTGCGGATGCAGGAGAAACCCAAGCCGAGATGGGTGTATGAATGGCCCGTGATGAAGTCAAAGGTAAAATGGCCAATCAAGGAATTGATGGCTATAAGACAACATAGGCTGTTAAGAGGATGGTTGAGGCATACTGAAAACCTCGACGGACCTGAGGAAATGGTTCAGATATGTGAACCGGAGACTGGGAGAATTCTCGGTGAAGAGAATAAAATGGGATCAGCTAAAGATCTCAAGAACTGCCAGGAGGGCATAGAAGAAATTCCAAATTGACAGGTGGGCAAGGAGTTTAGATTGGCTGAAGATCTCACGGACTGTCAGGAGGACAACCAAGGAATTTCACATTGCCAGCTAGGCAATGATATGAGGTCGCTGCGGGATCTCGAAGACTGCCAAGAGGGTAGTAGAAGCATCCCATATTTCCAGGTGGGCAGGGATGAGCAGATTAGACTATCTGAGAGTCTCATAAACTCAGAGGTGGATTTAGATCAACAAATGTAGCCGACAGAGGATGAAGATTCATGTGGTTTTCCAAGCCATGTGAATGAAGATGATGACAAGTTAAAAACTTTCACCATCCGAGGGGACGATCTGAGGAGCCTTATGATGATTGGGGGAATCGATATATTCCTACCACTTTCCCAAGGGGAGGCAAAAATCTGGGTTGCAGATGTAGCAACAACAGAAGAACAACCAGTTGCGACTGTCAGGGAAGAAGGATTGGAGCAGATATCTGAAGCTACCCAAGAAGAAGAGGAGAATGGGCATTCTAAGGAATGGCTCAACATATTCAGCCAGGAAGCTGAGGAAGCTGTAGCGCTGAAGCTGACAGCAGAAGAAGCAGAAGAGGATGATGAGCATTCTGAGGAATGGCTCAATATTTTCAGCCAAGAGACTGAAAAGACTGCAACATGGGAGTTTGCAGAAGAAGAAGAAGAAGAAGAAGAAACAGACAACATTAGTTTGGCTGATCTATATGAACAAATTGAATACCTGGAGAGAAGGGTGAAGGTGCAGGGAATGCACATCCAACAGGTGAAGTTGGAAGCTGATGAAGAAGGCATGGGAGATCACAGTGATCTGCCCATGTGACGAAAATTTTTGCAGCTGAGGAGACTGCATAAACAGGGCCAGCCATTGGAGCAGCTGGACGAAGTGATCGACATGATCAGAGAGATGATGTTAGGGTCAACAGAAACTGTCAGCAAGGAGAGGCTGAATAGAGGGAAGGATGCAGCAGCACCGTAGAAGCAGCAACAACAACAGGAAGATGGAGTGGATGAACAACTCCAAAGGATGATTTGGGATCTAGGAGGATTTCCACAGCTGAGATGGGAAGCTCATGAGCAGGAGCTCATGAATTTTGCAGCTGAGGAGTATGATGCAGGAGCATCTCTCCACATTAGCCAGCCAGCCAGCCAGCCACGTCAGCGAATTCAAATCGCGTGTTGAAGAGAGGCACAACCTCATTTAAAGTTTGAATGAATGTAATTTAATTTCTTAGGCTGTTGAGCCATAGAGTTGTGCCTTTGTGCATGCATAAGTATATAGGCCTTTAAATGTTTGTAAGGCTGAGATCTAGATCCAATGTGTGTACTAAATAGCCCATTCAATGTAATTGAATAGGGTAGGTAGATTGGAGGGAAGAGCTCGAAGAGCCCC
>JZKD02S1787200.1:59107-101969 GCA_000966675.3 Picea glauca
AAAATATAACCAGAACTCAGAACGTTTATCCTACGAAGTTTGAATATATATACATAATAATTACATAATTACATGTTAACACGTTTTGATCTTGGGATGAGTATCCCTAAAGGTTCCAGCCAAACGATCCCACCAGGTGAAGTACAATGAGCGATTAGAGTTGGGATCGAGATGGTGAATGAGATGGTGGAGCGGTCTCTGGGCAAGAGGCGTGAGCAGGACTCCCATGGAACCTGGCACATAAATCCATGCCGGCAGGCTATAACCGCAGTGGCCCATCATGTTCACGCCGTTCACAGCCCACCCCAAAACCACCATATAAAACACGTTCCAGGCAGCCCTGCTGTAGAGCCACACCATGAGCCCACCGTAAAAGGGAGTTACGGTGATCGCCACGTCCAGAAAGTCCCCGTAGGCCGTGCTGAAGACGCTAATGTCGCCACCCCTGGAGTGGTGGAGGCGGTGGACGCGTCGGTACAGAGATTTGAACCCGTGAAGAATTGTGTGCGCCGCCCAGTAGTAGGCGTCGTGAAGCGCCATGGATATCCAGCAGAACTTCCAGGCCCCGATCAAGTCCAGGCTTATGAAAGCGCTCTCCACGTATTTTTTTCTGCCAAAAACCATATTCGATTATTTTGAAATCCATTGCAAAATAACATGTTTGATTATTTTGAAATCCATCCCAAAATAACATGTATTCATGGGAGGTGACAGGTTAGAATCCTCAGGGTCTCTCTACATTTCTGTGTATTCAAGGGAGGTGACAGGTTAGAATCCCCAATAACATGTATTCATGGGAGGTGACAGGTTTGAATCCTCTGGGTCTCTCTACATTTCTGTGTATTCATGGGAGGTGACGGGTTAGAATCCCCAGGGTCTCTCTACATTTCTGTGGGCTAAGCAATGGAAGCTTTATTCATGGAAGATGGATGGAGGTGAAGGGTTAAAATACCTAGGGTTAACGTTTTTTTTTTCAAAGACCGGTGGAATGGGCAATTGGGTCAATAGCTACTATTATAACCTCAATGTTGTTTCATTGTTTAAACTTCGAATTTTATTGAACATAGCACTTCATATCATGACACTTTCCACACGAAATTAACACTTCCACACAAAATTAACACTTCATATCAGGGCATTTTCCAACTAAACTTCATATCAAGACATTTAAATGTAACTTTAAACTTCTAATTTATCTCATCCAACATAACACTTCATATCAGGACACTTTCCAATTAAGCTGTAACTTTAAACTTTCTAATTAATCTCATGAAACATAGCACTTCATTGTTTAAACTTCGAATTTGATTGAACATAGCACTTCATATCATGACACTTTCCACACGAAATTAACACTTCCACACAAAATTAACACTTCATATCAGGGCATTTTCCAACTAAGCTTCATATCAAGACATTTAAAATGTAACTTTAAACTTCTAATTTATCTCATCCAACATAACACGTCATCCAACATAACACGTCATATCAGGACACTTTCCAATTAAGTGTAACTTTAAACTTTCTAATTAATCTCATGAAACACAACACTTCATATCACAACACTTTCCAATTATACTGTAACCTTAAACTCTGAATCTCATCCAACATAACACTTCATATCACTGCACTTTCCAATTAAAGCAATTAAACTGTAACCTTATCTACACTTATGTAACCTAATTATAACCTAATTATCTACACTTATGTAAGCTAATTAATCTACACTTATGTAACCTAATTAATGAAAGCGTTATTCATCAGAAGTGAGGTTAAAATTCCACAATTAATGAAAGCTTTATTCATAAGAAGTGACAGGTTAAAATTTGTGGAAGGGCTATATTAAGTAATGGAAGCAGCACTGTCAGTAGGAATCTTATCTCACAAAGGAGTGTCAATAGGAATCTGTATTTGGGATCTAACCAGAGGTCTCGTGCATTACGTTAAATTAGATTAGATCATCATCATTATTATTAAAAAGAAAAAATATAAAACGAGATACCTAGCTGTGAAAACCAGAACGGCCAGCGGTATAGGAGCAATGCTGACTGCTATAAAACTCTCCTTGGTGTATTTGTCAACTGTGACGTCCACTGTGGGCGCCAGTCTTCTGATGAGATTCTTCCTGTGGAAGAAAAGCAGGGTGTGATACCAGAAAAATTCCAAGAACCCCAATACTGTCCCCACCATTAAGCCGCCTACGATTCCAGCACCGGCGCAAAGGAGGATATACAGCGGCAACCCCACGTCGTTGTGTGAGAGATTCAGTGCCAGGTGCGTCCAGGATTTGATCGACTCCATGATAATTTGACAGAAGCAGATTGGATTTTACCTCTTTTCTCTTCGGCTGCTCTTTGTTTTGTTTATGTAAGGAGCTTCGGCCGCGTGGGTATGATCGGCTAGGAGGCACGACATGGATTGGAATGTGATGTTCATGCGGCTCGACACATTTCTGCTCGGCGAACCCAAATAAATGTTGCATTTGACATTTGTCGACTTTGAGGGATTTAGATCAGTTTCAACGTTGCGTAATTAATTGAAGGCAGTGGCCGTGGCCGCGATTCTTAGAGCAAGCGGAAGGTCTCTCCAAACCGTACATAAGCAGTCAGCCTAGCGATGTGGCAAGCAATTGACGATTCAAGCCAAAAAAAAATAAAAATACAACCAGAGGAGTATGCTAATCTTGTTACTTGTGGTCTTATGCAGGAGCAAAGACACCCCAAGTGAAAGTGGAAATTCTTGAACCTTCCAAAGGGTAGCTTGGCTAAGAAGACGAGACTTCCTCTTAATTGATTGGATTTGTTTCGAAATTGTTGTTTGTGACAATTGGTTAGAGCTTTGTGGAGAGGATAGTGGATCTAAGATGATCCACGATCTTGTATTTTCTTGTTTAAATGTAAGCATGCGGGCATTGTAAAACAAGGACTCACCAAATGTAGATGAGGCCAGGAGCGACCAAGGTATGAGAAGAGCCCTTAGTTGTAATCAAGCTTGATCCATTAATGAAAGTGTGTTTTTGTGTACTCTTGAATTCTGTTCCATGTGTGTGTAACCCTAGGTCGAAACCCTGAGTTGATAGATGAATGTGTGTGAGAAGTAGTCTTGAATGTGTGTTATAGGGTTGAAGGGCATAGACGTAGAGAATGAAGAGATCGATCGTCGATCAACATTGATCGACGACGATCTATTGTCAAGCGATATCGTGTATAGGGGAGATCCAAGCGTCCACAAAGAAGATTGATGACTGTTGTTGAAAGTGTATCGGTAAAGTAAGAGGAGTTTAGTACAAAGAAGTCTAACACACGTGGCATAAGTGATATAACAGAGGAAGAAATCATGACCGTTGGATCAAGGCCAAATTAAATCCTGACCGTTGGATCAAGATCATAGTAAGGTCTTGACTACACGTCGCTGAAGAATCATGACTGTTGGATTGAGATCTAGATTGATGGTCCTCATTACAGCGGACCACATACATCATAGGTTTTAAAGTATTGGAGGGGCTAAAAGTTTTGAGGTCTCGATGACGAAAAACGTCAGAGTGACATAAGAACTTCCATTTAGGAAGTGAAATGTGGAGACTTGGTCCCATGACATATGGTTTCTGTGGTAAACCTTTGAAATAGATCAATGACTCATATTAGATCTTCGAGTGCAGATCGATGGCCCATCTCATCGTGGGCATTGTCCCTCAACAAATTCTACCTTTGCAATAGTGTTACGGATTGGACGACATAGATTAGATCTTCGACACAGGAGATCAATGGTTCTCCTAACAACAGACTACGATCATTAAGAGTTTTGGGTTGTTGAGAAGGGTGTAAAGTCCCGACGTCTCGACGCTGAGATACATCAGGCTGATGTCAAAACCCCACTCCAAAGACAACACGTGGCGAGGAGGTTCTAGAGTATTCAAGGTCCCATGATTGTATTGAGGTTTGATTAAGAACAATCAATGGTCTAGAAAAGTCCTGAGATCTAGATCAACAATGGACATTATATAGCCCATTAATCGTTGATCAACTTTATGATCAACGATCCAAATTGATTGCGTATACCTATGGAGGTAATATGGGGTACCTAGGGAGGTACCCAATGGGAATGTGGTTATGTGTTATTAGTGGAATTCATTTAATATATGAGAATGTGGTTATTCAATGTAAGGTGGACTAGGTCCACTATATTAATAAAGACCCAGTATGGTAGTTAGATGTAATAAATGTGAGAAGACTCTCTAGAAGGTTTCTAGGAAATAGAGAGAGCTATATAAAGAAATGTAAGCAATGTAATGAAACATAGTGAAGAATATTGTCATTGTAACAAACAAGTGTTGCTTGAGGAGTGCATTCCTTCCATAAGAAATAATATATGGTGTTACCCTACCTAAAGGGTTTTCTCTATTTCTTGTGTTCAATATTTGGTGAATGGTTTGGATTATTTTTATTGATATTTTGGATCTATTTTGAGATTTATCTTCAGATCTCTTTAGGCACGTAACAATTGGTATCGGAGGACTTTCCTTGGCCAAAGAAGGAAATCATTTTTTCTCTTTTTGTAGACTTTTTCTAGGGAAAAAAAAGAGGGCGACGCACTTCAGGTTTTTATATGAAACTTTCTGTGTAGAATTTGGCCAAACAAATTGGATATTTAAATTCCTCTAGGAAAAATACCCAATTTCAAAAAAAAAAAAAAATTGGTCGAAACAGAGTCCGGGAAGTGAAGTTATGAACATTTTAAATTCAACAGTTTTTCAGGGTTTTTTCTGAAAAAAACCGTGATTTTCTGTAGTAAGTTATTTTTAATCCTAGTTTTTGTTCAAGATTTGTCCCAAGAAATATGTTTTTTACTGGAAAAGATGATGGCCCTAAAATTGAAGAATTCATAAAATACTTGAAGTCATTTTCGAAAGAGAATTGGAAACATTGGGTATCGTGTTATTTAAAAGGTGATGCAGTCATTTGGTGGAAATCATGTAGATATAGCCAATTGATGACACTTTCTGATGAAGCACTTGAAAATTTCTTTTAGATAAATGGTCTCATGCTGCTAAAGGGAAAAACAAGAGTTTATTTTCAGGTGGCAAATCTACATTACAGGTCCATGGTTGTATTCGCAAAGAAAATGTCATTGTTTCTATTCACCCTAGTTGCCAACAAAATTTTATCAATGTTCAGTTGGTTAATAGATTGCAAATTCCTACAAAGATTATCCAAAACACAAAGGTTGAGGGTAAAAATGTTCAAATTTTTAAAGATTTGAAGGTTAGTATGGATAAATATGTGTTGCATTCAGATTTTTATGTTATGGATATTGATGAAGTGGATATTGTTTTGGGATATTCTTGGATAGAATCAGTGGGTACCATTAATATTAATGTGAAAAAGAAATTTTTGAAGTTGTGGTACAAAAAAAAGAAAATCACATTACAGGATGTGTCTCTTAATAAGAAATATGGGCCCATGGAGGCCATCAAAGAAGTTATTATCGAGTCTAAAGATGAATTGGTGACAGATTCTACAGAAGGAGATGAAGTAAAACCACATGAAGGACACAATAGGGAAGCTAAGGAGGTCCTTGACTCAAAAGCACAATGTGTTGTAGATTTGAAAAAAAAAGATCACGTTCCTACAGTTGTTGTATATCGCCATCCACATCATATAGAGACACAACAATCATCAAGGCAAGGGCGTGTGCATCAACACATTTATGCACTAGCAGGAAACTAGAAACAAAACCGATCAAGAGGTGCATGGAGGCCTAATAGCGCTACAAGAAGACATCAGGCTAGAGAACTAATCACATGGCAACACCGACATAATGCAGATCAAGATCAGGGTGGAAAGGCAACATATGGACATCATGTTCAAATTCCAATGGGATGGATGGATGGTTGTACTTGGTACCAGTTGGCTACATTACTTAGCCGATCATATTGTATGGTTTATTCTCATGTTTCAAGGACGAAACATGTGAAGTGGGATGGAATGTAGTATAGCTAGGGAGGTAAGATGGGGTACCTAGGGAGGTACCCAATGGGAATGTGGTTATGTATTATTAGTGGAATTCATTTAATATGTCAGAACATGGTCATTCAATGTAAGGTGGACTAGGTCCACTATATTAATAAAGACCCACTATGGTAGTTAGATGTAATAAATGTGAGAAGGCTCTCAAGAAGGTTCCTAGGAGATAGAGAGAGCTATATAAAGAAGTGTTTAAGCAATGTAATGAAACATAGTGAAGAATATTGTCATTGTAACAAACAAGTGTTGCTTTAGGAGTGCATTCCTTCCATAAGGAATAATATATGGTGTTACCCTACCTCAAAGGTTTTGTCTATTTCTTGTGTTCAGTATTTGGTGAATGGTTTGGATTATTTTTATTGATATTGTGGATCTATTTTGAGATTTATCTTCAGATCTATTCATGCACTTAACATTCTCTCCTTTGACAATTTCTTTTGAGCACTTCTAGCTCTAGGTTGCTTCAAATATACCACTACACGTCGCTGAAGAATCGTGACTGTTGGATCCAAATCCAAATTGATGGTCCTCATTACAACGGAACACAAACATCAGAGGTTTTAAATTATTGGAGGGGATAAACGTTTCAATGTCTCAATGACGAAAAAAATCAGAGTGACATAAGAACTTCCATTTAGGAAGTGACATGTGGAGACTTGGTCCCACGACATATGGTTTCTGTGGTAAGCCTTTGAAAGAGATCAACGACTCATATTAGATATTCAAGTGTAGATCGATGGTCCATCTCATTGCGGGCATTGTCCCTTGACGAATTCTACCTTTGCAATAATGTTACAGATTGGACGATGGAGATTATATCTTCGACACAGGAGATCAACAGTTCTCCTAATGACGAACTGTGATCATCGAGAGTTTTGGGTTGTTGAGAAGGGTCTAAAGTCCCGACGTCTCGATGCTGAGATACATCAGGTTGACGTCAGAACTCCAATCCGAAGACAACATGTGGTGAGGAGGTTCTAGAGTATTCAAGGTTCCACGATGGTCCCACAATTGTATTGAGGTTTGATTAAGAACAATCAATGGTCTAGAAAAGTCCTGAGATCTAGATCGATAGTGGAAATTATATCGCCCATTGATCGTTGATCAACTTTAGGATAAACGATCCAAATTGATTGTGTGCATCCACAGAGTTTTAGTTTGTGGTTCCTAGCGCTTGGTCATGTGATAAAGGATCTTAGTACCAGGGGCTTCAATATAGTTAAAGGACTCGATTATACCATTGTTTAGCCCATGGTCTCGAGGTAAGTTAAAAATAAGGGGCGCTAAAGTTAAGGGAGCTTGTCATGGATCCAAACAATAGAAACTTGTGAAAGGAATTTATGAAGTTCTTACAGATTTCATGGTCGTTGATGGAAGAAAGAGAATCTGAATGAAACCAGGGTACAATGGACCAGGAGGTTGGACCAGGAGGTTGTTGAGATGATGTTTCCATATACGTTTCAGTCCATTTCGTGGGCCAAAGAACCCACAGGTCCAAGGATCAAAATCAATGATCCTTTGGACCTGGATTATTGAATAAATATCAGGACACAAGGTCTGGTACTTATCAAGTGTTATCAGAGCGTGGCACTTGATCTTATCAAGTGGTATCAAAGCACATGGAAATATTTCTTTGCGAGAGAGTGAGTATATTTTCAAAAAAACTAGAGCTAGAAGTGCTCAGAAGAAATTTCTAGAGGAGAAAACTAGAAGAATACCTAAAGACTTAACTCATGAGAGAGAAGCTTAGTGAGGTATTGTGTAGCATAGTGAAAAAAACTTTTTAATTGTAGATGCTTTGTTGCATCTCACTGACTGAGCATTGGAGAAGCTTAGTGATGCATGCGGAAAATAAATACCAAAGAGTGAAGATGGAAGCAACAATTGGAGACACATGATCAAGAGATCATGAAAATTTTAACAATGGGAGTTTGATGCAGGACCAAAGGCACCGCAAGTCAAAGTGGAAATTCTTGAACCTTCCAAAAGGCGCAGTGTGGCTGAGAAGATGAGACTTCCTCGTAATTGATTGGATTTGTTTCGAAATTGTTGTTTGTGGCAATTAGTTAGATCTTTTTGGAGAGGATCGTGGATCTAAGATGATCCATGATATTGTATTTTCTTGTATAAATGTCATGGTGGTTGGGGATCTGCGCCCTATATAAACAAGCACCCGAACCAATGCACCACATTATTTCTCATGCCAAGAACTCATTATTGGGTTTGTTTTGACATGGGTATGAATGGCAGGAGAGAACTTTCTTCATTTTGTGTGCAAGAGGTGTTCCCATTTTGGATTTGTCTCATTTTGTGTGCTATAGAGTTCTTTGAGAGAAGTATATAGTGTTTATACTCATTTTTCTCAGAATTCTGAAAGGAATCTGATGGTGATGTTAGTTTTGTACTAAAGTGATATGTACGAAAGTCTTAGTTCCATTTGCTATGCATGCTACCCATAGTCTCGTTATGCATGCAAAAGGGGGTCTTTAAGCACATGTTCAGAACATAGTCAAGTTAATACTCATTCTTCTCAGAATTTCGAGAAAAATTCAATGGTAACCTATGTTTCTGTGTTTGAACAACAGAATTGAAGGGTGCCTTCAAATTTTCCATTGTAAATCATCATTGTATCAATCATTTGAGCATTAATAGAGTGGTCTCACTGTTTGGAAGCTTACTCGAAGACGTAGCCTAAGATGGGTGAACTTCGCTATCAAACTATGTAATGTGTTTTGTTATTACTGTCTCTATTTCTCTCTACTTTGGAACTCATTATTTCCGTAAGTTATTTATGAGTTACTGAAGTTATGGATAAATAAGCGTTTTCACATGAGATTTTGCAAATACTCATGACGATCTCAATTTCTTGAATCTGGTCGGATGTTTAGTTTCTTCTTAAGAACTAATTGACATCTAAGGATTTTCAGATTAGAAGACTGACAATCAATTTGTATTGTATTTATGAACCTCTCATGTTAATGCAAATCATCAAGTGTGGAGTTACAAATTCTACCCATACCTAGCTTATCAAGATTCAATTATGATGAAAATATTTTTTGAAATTTGTCCCTGTCTAAGTAGAGATTATAGTTCTAGTCGAAGGCAATTAACCTTGTCGTTGCCTAATAAAGGTATTCTAATTTTTTTCCTCTATTATTTTAGAGTATTAAATAATTTATTTAAAATCTTTTTTTACCTTTACTTAAACTAAAAATCAAGATGGGTAAAAGGTTAGATTCCTCAAGACTCAATGTACCATATTTTTTAGGGTTACATGTTTTTAAAGTTGCAATAGTGTCTTTTATTAGTCCCTGCCTCCGACCAGGGACTATAGCTTCCACCTCGCAGTTATCACTCATTGACTGGGTATTACATGGTGCGTTTTGGTGCATTCACAATTATAAACCTCAAAGTTTTTTCCATTATTTCTATTATTTGAATTTTTTCTTAAAAACAATACATTTATGTATTTTTCTTATTTGATCTCATGATTTTTTCATTGGCTAAACTCATCATGAATGGACATTAATCCCTGAGTGTGTGCAATTTTTATAAATGTATTTGTAAAGATTAAAAATTAATTTATTAAAAAAAATCTTTAAATATTATGATTTGTCACTCTGTAGGTCAGGCTCTTCATTATAAGAACTTTGCAGGCCAGGCTCTTCATTATAGGAAATTTGCAGATAATGCCTCCTTGAAGCTATCAGACTTTCTCTTTGCATGACAATATAAATATGCTACAATCGATGCCTCCTCTAGTGCAATGAGGAAAACTACATGCATATGACCAACTTCTCACCAATGTGTCATGATTGCATACATATGGGTGGATTACACATGGGCCTTGTCAATCCTGAATTCTTCAATAGTCGACTTCCTCAACAACTATTCAAGCTAGGTGGTGGATATTCCTTCCCCGGTTTGGTTGCCATTCTATGCCATGGGCATTTTAGACGAGAAGTAAAGTAGGAGAGGAGCCATCAATAATGCTAATATTTCTCTATCTGTCAATGGGTGCATCTCACTACCTTCTAGTGCATCTCCTGCTTGCTTTTCATTCAAGTTTGAGAGAATCTTTCTATGCCATAATTAAGTACAAGCACCGGCGCAATGCTATTTTTTATTCCCATTAGTGTTTGTTAATATCTCATAGAAGCATAAGGTAGTGTTTAAAAAAATGAGAACAAGGTGACGTTTTCTTACTTGTATTGAGAGAAGGGGCACATTGGCAATTTTCATGCCAAGTCTAAATATTTCCCTGAATCTGCAGGACCTGCGAACTAAACAAACCTCAAGTTGGGCTTCACCTGGACATTCAAGTGAATCTGAGGATCCACTTTCTAATCCCCAACTAATTTTTTCCCAATAGACACCCACCCACTGTGGAACACAATCAACCTCTCGTGGGATCCCTACAATTCCAAAGAAACCAAGAATTTACCAAGTACCTTTCCCAAGTTCATACTGTAGTTCGTACCCTGATGGTCCATGTAAACCGTAATCTCCAACTACAAATTCGAAACCCTTAGGAAAGTATTCTTCGAAAGTTTCACAATCTCTGAATGCTTGAGATGAAATCTCACCACTAAGTTCTGAACTTCAGGAGCATGGGAAGGGGCAGGGGTGTTGATGGAAATGAGCGGAACCGTTGCTATCTAGACCGAGAATCAAATTGATAATCATGGCTAGTCATCCAAACTGATGATCTAAATCCCATGAATGTGTTCATTATTCGGGTGGCCTTTCTTCCTCATGACTATAAGAAACTAGCCTTGTGGCATAGCTCTAGTAAGATGGCAAGTCGTCCAAACTTGTAATACCGCTAGGCTGATCCCCAAGGGTACATATGATTGTAACTGTACTTTTCTTATAAGCTGGTGAGCTAAAGGAACTAGATCTTGGTTTGATGTAGCACGCATTGAGTTAGTGCGCGTGAATCTTGTATCAAAAGAGTGTGCGCAGTTTAAATAGAATATAAAGCATAGTTTAATGCAATGTGGTGTGCACCTGTGTAAATGCACAGGATTGGGCATTAAAAGAGAAACAATTGAAGTTTACAATGTGCACTGGTATAAGCGCGCAAGGAGAGACACACTAATAGAAGAACCTTACAAGATGGAGCACACTTCGGGATTCAATGCACACTAGATGAGTGCGCAGGTTTTGGAGGCCATAAGGCCTTTTGTATATACATTATGTTGTAACGCACATTTGTATAAGTGAGCAAGGGTGTCACACTAAAATAAGAGTGCGCGCATCCTAGAAGTTTCACGTGTATTGGTTTAGTGCGCAAGATTTATGTTTTAGGGGTTGGTGAACATGGTTGCAAAAGATCAGTTCTTTTGTACTGAGATGTAAATGTAATCATATGAAATTATAATGAAAATACATCACTACGGCAGATCGACCACGTAAACGAGTTCGGGGGGATAACTCCACTAGCTGATGTTAAGGGGGTTGGGTTAAAGGGGCTTAAACCCAAAAATGAATATTATATCAATATTTCTTTAAAAGCATATAGTGAGGAATATTATATTAATATTTCTTAAAAATTATAAAGTAAGGATAATATTATATCCTAAGTTTGAAGGAGGGGGACATGTGGATGGAAGGTAGTTCTCAACATGGCAAGTGTCAAGTTGGGAACATGTTGTGGACTGAAGATAGTTCTCAACTTGACAAGTTTCAAGTTCGGAACATGCATTCTTATAGTTTGGACTTAGTCCATTCTGGTATCTTTCATCATTTCGATCATTAATGCAAGGAGAGTGAACTATGAGCTATACCCAAATGTTCTGTCATTGAACCCAACTGTTACTATGACCAATATTTTGCTGTTACTATCGCAAATACATGTACATTGATTATCTTGGAGAGCTGGACCGAAGAAGTAGGTTTTCAGGTGCGTGGGACATTGCATTCTCTCCAAGTGAGAGAATTGTTGGGAATTATATCCCAAGGTGTCAAACTGCAGTGACAGGGCTCTACGAATTCCTGTCTGACCTGTTGTTGAATCCCTAGAATGGAAGTGGGGCAACTGAAGGACTGTTGAGCAGAGAAGGGGCACACTTCCTGGGGTGGGACAAGCATGTTGGGAATGAGAGCCTGTAGGCTATCAGTGTGAATTGGCATCTGTGACAAACTTTCCCATGTTTGAGGCATCTGTGAATGAGTTACCATGACTGAGTTTTCTGTTAAGTGAGATACTTTATCCTGGTTGGGAACCCTTACCCAAGTGGATTTTAGCCCTAGCTCGGGGGTGACCCACTGTTGAGATTTATGAATAGTGCGGTCTAAGGCTAGGAGGAATGTGGAAGGTCTGCACACAGTTGGTGCCATTTATTCCAAGATAAGTGCCTATTTGTGTGTTAAATCATGTTTTGCAGTAACTATTATGCAATTGTTTTCATGAGTTTATGTTGTTTATGTTGCGTGTATAATTATGTTATGATTGTGTATAATTCTGTTATGAATTTGTATATAATCATGCATGGAAGAGTATTTATATGTTTTAATTAGTGATAGAGTTGTATCAGAGCAATTTCAGTTGAATTTATGGAAAATTGGTATCAGAGTTTATGTAAAAGAGAGTTTTGGAGTGACGTGACATGACTTGGGTGGCCGGGGATGTTACAAAACTGATGACTTGAAGCCCATAAATTTGTTCATTGCCGAGGTGGCCTTTCTTCCTCATGGTTTTAAGAAACGAACCTCATACTTTTACCTATGAAAAACAAGTGGCCCACTCTACATATTTCTCCTTTTCTAGATGATTTAGTCCTTATTCATGCTCCATATTTTTGAGAAATCCCTGCTCGATCTCAAATTGTGATTTCAGGGTTTGATTCGAATCTTCTTAGCAAAATCCTAGCCATGATTCACAAATCTATTCTAGTGAGCAATTGTCCCCTCCACAATTCTTTATAAAGGTTTAAAGTTGTAAGAGAAATGAAGATCAACTGGATAAACTGATTATGGAACTGGAATGGGTTGTGCTGCTTCAATCATAAATGGAACATAAATTCCCATAACTAGTGGAACTACTGGCTCTTAGTAAACTAGCTATGGAACTCAAGTTTCATCTACATACGGTGCTACGGTCTATGGACCTTACTCTTGAATAGGAAAGGACGTTGGGAGAGGCTATGGCTCTCGATGCAGAACTGAATTTAGATCTTAAACTGCGTGGTAAACTACTTATAATCATGAATCAATTACCTTTTACAATAGTAGCAATTTCTGGGATTGGGGGGAAATCATTCATCCACACTATCCTACGACCCATACATCCATGTAGTTACTATTAATGGTTTTATCCCCACCCATAGGTTAGATAAATAGGTGTTTACATATTTATGATATTATAGTTAGGTAAGGGTGGGTCGATCAACACTCACTGAGTTGGCCTCACTTCATCCAAGGTAGTTGCTCCTTTCCCTCCAGAGAGGTAGGTAGGTAGGGAGGATGAGAGCCCAAAATTTTCAAGCCAGGTTGTGGGTGGTTGGTATCGCAGCTAATCCTACTACAAAAATCATTCATTCAAGTTTGAAGAGAGGTTGTTTCCCTATCATAGAGATATACATCGACTATTATTGCTTGATAGCGGGGAAATGAGGTTCTATGAGACAAGTCATACTCTTTTTAGCCCTGCTATGAGACACCCCAAGATATATGCATTCCCTGCTTGAAGGAAGGAATATATATTTGAAGGGTGTTAGTATTATCAATCATCTGCTTAACATACTTAGGCAATGTCAAGCTTCTCGGGGTAGGGCTTGGATTTCCCTTCCTTCAAACAAAGAGAGAGAGAGATTCAAGAGTACTTATTTCTAGAGTCAGGAGGGGAAGGGAATAATTCAAAGTTGTAGTAAAATGAACAAATGAAAACAATATTCACGGATAGGATTTTTCTAAGTAGATCCGAATCGAACCCAGAGGTCACGATTTGAGATCGAGCAGGGCTTTCTGGAAAATATGGAGCACAAATAGGGACTAAATCATCTAGAAAAGGAGAAATATATAGGGTGGGACATTTGTTTTTCCTAGGAAAAAGTATGAGGTTCCTTTCTTACAACCATGAGGAAGAAATGTCACCTTGTCAATGAACACATTTATGGGCTTTAGGTCATTAGTTTGAATGACTGGCCCTCTTACTATAGCTATGCCAGGAGGCTAGTTTCTTATAGGCATGAGGAAGAAAGGCCACCCCGACAATGAACACATTCATGGGATTCAGATGATCAGTTTGGATGACTATCCATGATTATCAATTTGATTCCTGATCTAGATAGCAACAATTTCACTCATTTCCATTAACGCCCCTGCCCCTGACATCCAAAACTTGGTGGCAAGATTTCATCTCGAGCATTCAAAGCTTGTGAAACGTTTGACGAATACTTGGCTAAGGGTTTTGAATCTACAGTTGGAGATTATGGTTTACATGACCATTAGGGTCCGAACTACGGTATGAACTTGGGAAAGGTAATGGGTAAATTCTTGTTTTTTTTGGACCTGGAAGGATCCCACAAGAGGATGATTGTGTTCCATAGTGGATGTATTTCTATTGGGAAAAATTTGGTCGGGGATTCGAAAGCAGGTTCTCAGTTTCACTTGAATGTCTGGGCAGAGCCATATGTGAGGTTCGTTTAGTCTGCAAAACCTGTAGATTGAGGAAAATATTCGGACTCGACATAAAAGCTGCCAATGTGCCCCTTCACTCAATACAAGTAAGAAAATGTCACCTAGTTCTCGTTTTTATAAACCCTACCTTATGATTCTAAGAGATATTAACAAACAATAATGGGAACAAAAAAGAGAAGTGCACCAGTGCTTGTACTTAATTATGGCATGGCAAGATTCTCTCAAACTTGAATGAAAAGCAAGCAGGAGATGCACTAGAAGGAAGTGAGACACACCCATTGGTAGATAGAGAAATATTAACATTATTTCAGGCTCCTCTCCTACTTTCTATCTCATCAAAAATATGGCATAGAATGGCACCCAAATCAGGGAAAAAATCATGATATCGAATAAGAAAAATACATAAATGTATTGTTTTTAAGAAAAAATTCAAATAATAGCAATAATGGAAAAGACTTGGAGGTTTATAATTGTGAATGCACCAAAACGCACCCATTAATACACCAAAACACACCAGGAAATACCCATTCAACGACTACTAACTGTGAGGCGGAAGCTATAGTCCATGGCCAGAGGCATGGAGTAATAAAAGACACTATTGCAACTTTAAAAACACATAACCCTAAGAAAGATGGTGCAATGAGTCTTGAGGAATCTAACCTTTTACTCATGTTGAGTTTTAGTGTAAGTAAAGGTAAAATAATATTTTAAATAAATTATTTAATACTCTAAAACAATAGAGGAAAAAAATTAAAATACCTTTATTAGGAAACAACAAGGTTAATTTCCTTCGACTAGAAGTATAATCTCTACTTAGACAGGGACAAATTTCAAAAAATATTTTCATCATAATTGAATCTTGACAGGCCAAGTATGGGTAGAAGTTGTAACTCCACACTTGATGATTTGCATTAACATGAGAGTTTGTAAATACAATATAGATTGATTGTTGGTTTTCTAATACAAAAATCCTTAGATGTCAATTAGTTCTTAAGTAGACACTAAACATCCAACCAGATTCAGGAAATTAAGATCATCATGACTATTTGCAAAATATCATGTGAAAATGCTTATTTATCCATAACTTCATTATATGATAAATAAATTGCGGAAATAATGAGTGCCAAAATAGAGAGAAATAGAGACAGCAATAACAAAACACATTACATAATTTGATAATGAAGTTCACCCATCTTGGGCTACGTCTCTGGGTATGCTTCCAAATAGTGAGACCGCTCTATTTATGCTCAAATGCTCTATACAATGATGAATTACAATGGAAAATTTAAAGACACCCTTCAATTTTTCTATTCAAACCCAGAAACATAGGTTACCACTGAATTCCTCTAGAAATTTTAGGAAGAATGAGCATAAACTTGACTATGTTTTGAACACGTGCTTAAAGAACCCCTTTTGCACACATACCAAGACTATGGGTCTCATACATAGCAAATGGAACTAAGAATTTATTATATATAACTTTAGCACAAAACTAACATCACCATTAGATTCCTCTCAGAATTCTGAGAAAAATGAGTATAAACACTCTATACTTCTCTCAAAGAACTCTATAGTATGCAAAATGAGACAGATCCAAAATAGGAATACCTCTTGCACACAAAGTGAGGAAACTTCTCTCTTGGCACCCATACCCATGTCAAAACAAACCCAATAACGAGTTCTTGGCATGAGAAATAATGTGGTGCATTGGTTCAGGTGCTTGTATAGGGTGTAGGCCCCCAACCACCATGAAATTTAAACAAGAAAATACAATATCGTGGATCATCTTAGATACACGATCCTCTCCAAAATGCTCTAACTAATTTCCACAAATGTCAATTTCGAAACAAATATAATCAATTATGAGGAAGTCTCATCTTTTCAGCCACACTGCGCTTTCTGGAAGGTTCACAAATTTGCACTTTGACTTGGGGTGTAATTTCTCTTGCATCAAACTCCTAGGGTTAAAATTTTCACGATCTCCCCATCACGTGTCTCCAATTGTTGCTTCCATCTTCACTTTTTGGTCGTTCTTTTCCTCATGCATCACTGAGCTTCTCCAATGCTCAGTGAGTGAGATGAAACAAAGCCTTTGAAGTAACAAGTTTGTTTCACCCTGCTACATAATACCTCACTAAGATTCTCTCTCTTGAGCTTAGTCTTTAGGTATTCTCTTTGTTCTCTCCTCTGTAACATTATTCTGAGCACTCCTTTCTCTAAGCTACTTCAAATATACTCACTCTCTCGTAGAAAAATATTTCCTTGTGCTTCGATACCACTTGATAAGATCAAGCACCATTCTCTGATACCACTTGATAAGTACCAGACCCTGTGTCCTGAAACTTATTCAATAATCGAGGTCCAAAGGATCATTGATTTCGATCCTCAGACCCGTGGGTTCTTTGGCCCATGAAGTGGATTGAAACATCCATGGAAAAATTATCTCAACAATATCTTGGTCCACTGTACCCTGGTTGCATTCAGAGTCTCTTTCTTCCATCAACCACCATGGAGTTCATAGGAACTTCATAAATTCCTTTCGTAGATTTCTATTGTTCGAATCCATCACAAGGTCCCTTAACTTTGATGCCCCTTTCTTTTAACTCACCTTGATACCACAGACCGAAACCATCGTCTAATAGATTCCTTTAACTATACTGAATCCCTTGACATAAAATCCTTTATCACATGACCAAGCGCTAAAAACCATAGACTAAAACTCCACGGACGCACATAATCAATTTAGATCGTTGATCCTAAAGTTGATCAATGATCAACGAGTGATATAATTTCCATTGTCGATCTGGATCTTGGGAATTTTCTGGATCGTTGATTGTTCTTAATCAAACCTCAATACAATCATGCGACCACCATAGAGCCTTGAATACTTCGAAACCTCCTTTCCATGCATTGTCTCCAGAGTGGGGATCTGTCGCCAGGCTGACGTATCTCAACATCACCCTTCTCAACAACCCAAAACTCTTGATGGTCGAGTCTGATGTAAGGAATTTACACCCTTCTCAACAACCCAAAAATTTCAATGGCGATAGTTTGTCATAAGGAGAACTGTTGATCTCCCGTGTCGAAGATCTAATATCCACCGTCCAATCATTAACACTATTGCAAAGGTAGAATTCACCGAGGGATGATTCCCACGATGATATTGACCGTTGATATGCACTTGAAGACCTAATTTGAGTCATTCATCTCTTTCAAAGGTTTACCATGGAAACCATATGTCGTGGGACTAGGTCTCCACATGTGACTTCTTAAATGGAATTTCTTATGTCACTTTGAAGTTTTTTGTCATCGAAACCTCATAACTTTTATACCTTCCAATACTTTAAAGCCTCTGCTATCTGCAATCTGTTGTAATGAGGACCGTTGATTTGGATCTGGATCGAACGATCATGATTCTCTGGCTACATGTAGTGAGGACCTTACTATGATCTCGATCCAATGGTCAGGATTTAATTTGGCCTTGATCCAACAGTCACAATTTCTTCCTCTATTATATCACTTATGCCATGTGTGTCAGAATTCCTTGTACTAAACTCCTTGTACTTTGACGATACACTTTCAACGATATTCGTCGATCCTCTCTATGGAATGACAGTTGGATCTCCCCTTTACATGATATTGATTGAAAATAGATCATTGTCGATTCTTTCAGTGATCAACAATTGATCTCTTCCTTTGTTGTGCCTATGCCCTTCAACCCTGTAACACACATTCACGACTACTTCTCACACACATTCATCTATCAACTCATGGTTTCGACACAAGGTTACACACACATGAACATAATTCAAGAGTACAAAAAAAAAAAATTCATTAATGGATCGAGATTGATTACAACTAAGGGCTCTTCTCAGGACTTGGCTGCTCCTCGACCTAATATACATTTCGTTAGTCCCTGTTATACAATGCCCACGTGATCACATTTAAACAAGAAAATACAATATCGTAGATCCTCTTATATCCATGATCCTCTCCACAAATCTCTAATTAATTGCCACAAACAACAATTTCAAAATAAATCCAATCAATTATGAGGAAGTATCTTCTTCTTATCCATGCTACACCTTCTGGAAGGTTCACAAATTTCCACTTTGACTCAGGGTGTCTTTTCTCTTCCATCAAACTCCCAGGGTTAAAATTTTCATGATCTCCGGATCCTATGTCTCCAATTGTCGTTTCCATATTCACTCTCTAGTCTTTCTTTTCCTCATGCATCACTGAGCTTCTCCAATGCTTAGTCAGTGAGATGCAATAAAGCCTCTGCAGTAACAAGTTTGTTTCACCCTTCTACACAATACCCCACTAAGGTTCTCTCTCCCAAGATTAGTCTTTTGATATTTTCTTGGTTCTCTCCTCTAGAACCTTCTTCTGAGCACTTCTTGCTCTAGGCTGCTGCAAATATACTCACTCTCTCATAGAGAAATATTTCCCTCCACTCTGATACCACTTGATAAGATCAAGTGCCATGCTCTAATACCACTTGATAAGATCAAGTTCCATGCTCTGATACCACTTGATAAGTACTAGACACTGTGCCCTTATACTTATTCAATAATCAAGGTCCAAAGGATCATTCATTTTGATCCTCATACCCGTCGGTTCTTTGGCCCACAAAGTGGATTGAAACATCCTTGGCAACATCAACTCAACAATCTCCTAGTCCACTATACCCTAGTTGCATTCAAAGTCTCTTTGTTCCATCAACCACCATGAAGTTTATAGGAACTTCATAAATTCCTTTTGTAGGTTTCTATCATCTGGATCCATAACAACCTCCCTTAACTTTAGTGCCCCGTCCTTTTAACTCACCTCGAGACCATGGGATAAAACCATGGTCTAATTGAGTCCTTTAACTGTACCGAAGCCCTGACACTAAAATCCTTTATCTCATGACCAAGCTTTAGGAACCATAGACTAAAAATCAACAGATGTACACAATCAATTTGGGTTGTTGATCCTAAAGTTGATCAAACATCAACGAGGGATAAAATATCCACTGTTGATCTGGATTTTAAGAATTTTTTGGACTGTTGATTGTTCTTAATCAAACCTCAATACAATTGTGCGACCACTGCGGAACCTTGAATATCCTCGCCACAAGTCATCTCTCGAGTGGGGATCTAATGTCAGCCTGAGGTATCTCAACGTCAGGATGTCGAGACCTTACACCCTTCTCAACAACCCAAACTCTTGATGGTCGCGGTCTTCCGTAAGGATAACCATTGATTTCCCGTGTCAAGGATCTAATCACCACTATCCAATCCTTAACACTATTGTAAAGGTGGAATTCATAGAGGGATGATGCCTGCGATGATATGGGTCGTCGATCTATATTTGAAGATCTAATCTAATCCATTGATCTATTTCAAAGGTTTACCTAGGAAACCATGTGTCATGGGACCAGGTCTCGACATGTCACTTCCTAAATGGAATTTCCCGTCACTTTGACATTTTTCGTCATCAGGACCTCGAAACTTTTATCCCCTCCAATAATTTAAAACCTTCGTTGTTTGTGGTCCGCTGTAATGAGGACCATCGATCTGGATCTGGATCAAACAATCATGATTCTACGACTACATGCAATGAGCACCTTACTATGATATCGATCCAACAGTTAGGATTTTATTTTTCCTTGATCCAACTATCACGATTTCTTCCTCTGTTATTTCACTTATTCCACGTGTTCCATACTTCCTTTTACTAAACTCCTCGTACTTTACCGATACTCTTTCAACGACAATCGTTGATCTTCTTTGTGGATGGATGGTTGGATCTCCCCTTTACACGATATTGTTTGATAATAGATTGTTGTTGTAGTCCAGGAAAACGAGGCATACATCCAAGAGAGACTATATCGTGAAATATATTAAGAACACACACGTAACCCAACAAGAAGAGAGAATTTAGGGAAGGAATTCCATTCCAAGTTTGTATTCCATATTTAGGGTTATTTATACAATACGTAAATGGTTGGAGCGGTTGCACCCGCTATAACTAATCCTTTGTTTAGTTACATTTACCACTTGTTACATACATTTACTTAGATTTATCCATTTATTACATATATTCTTGCTTTATTACATATTATCATGTAGTCTAATGTCTAATAACATATATGTGATGGCTATTAGGGCCTAGGAGGCCCACTCACCATCTCCCCCACACCCAATTCCTTGCTTGTCCTGTCCTGAAGATGGATCTTGATTTGGATCCAAAAAGTTGACGATCTATTGACAAAACTGTGGCTAATCCAAACAATTTTGAAATTCCCAACCACAAGAATCTCATTAATCAGATTATTTCCATGTACGGTAGGGAGACTTTGGACGAAATTCACGTTTTAGAAAATCTCAGGGTTAAGATCAAGAGAAGAGTGGCAGATTTGGAATTTATTAATAAATGTAGGGATGAAAATGTGCTACCCAGATTTGCGTAGATTGAACACAGAGCCAAGAACAAATGGAACATCACGGCCTTCTTCAGACTAGGGTTATCCATTGTCAGAGGCGAAATTAAGAAAAACAAGTGTAATCTGGAACACCTATCCAAAAATGCGTTTAGACTCCACCTGAAACTAGCGCAAACCTTGACACCCGAACCGTGAAAAACGGTGGATGCCATTACAACCATCAAAGATGACAGAGTTTACCAATAAGATCAAAACATAGATAAATCCAAATTGGAGTGGTTACTCAACAATAGAAACAACAATAAAGATACCAGCACAAAGAATGTAGTGAACCTCTCTTCGC
The DNA here is from genome assembly GCA_000966675.3 of Picea glauca. NCBI lineage: Eukaryota > Viridiplantae > Streptophyta > Pinopsida > Pinales > Pinaceae > Picea > Picea glauca. The sequence goes on from JZKD02S1787200.1 coordinate 80,547, forward strand.
ACACACTAAACAAAGTCGAGCTGAGCGCGTTGGAGAAAGGAATCAACTTCACTGTCTCCCCGACCTCCATTCCAATTGATAACATTATTTTTTGTGTAGAGGAAAGCAAACAAAAACTCATCGAAGAAGACAAAGATATAATCAGACAATATTTCTCAGTCGTTCTACACAAGGCCAAACCTCCGAAAAACAATATTATCAAAGAAGAACGCGTAGCCTTAAAGAACCTGAGGAACGATGAAAATTTAGTAATTCTCAAGGTAGGCAAAGGTGGAGCTACTGTTCTTATGAACCTTATTGATTACAATAGGAAAATGAGTGAACACCTATCCCAAAGTGGCAGCTATAGAAAATTTACTTGCAATCCCATTAAGAAGATTATAAGGCAAGTGAAGAAAGCCATCAACAGTTCCAACCTAGATGAGAGAACTAAAAAATGTTTAACCTCCAACAACAAAATCACCCCAAGGATATACGGTCTACCGAAAATTCACAGAGAAGATATTCCTCTTAGATCCATAGTGAATACCATAGGTTCACCAACCTATGTGCTAGCTAAACACATAGCCAAGATCCTTAGCCCCTTGGTAGGCCACACTGACTCTTTCATAAAAGACTCCAATTAATTTATTAAAATCATTAAAAATGAAAAAGTAAGGCCTCAAGACACTCTCATAAGCTTTGATGTAGTCTCCCTTTTCACAAAAATCCCTTTATATGAAGCTATTCATATTGTCAAAGAAGTTACAGATCTAGAAACGACAAACCTAGCTGAGGTTTTCTTGCGCTCCACTTTCTTTAGTTACCAAAGAGAATTCTATGAACAAACCAACGATGTAGCAATGGGATACTCATTGTCCCCCATTGTTGCCAACCTTTTCATGAAATTTTTTGAAAAGAAAACCCTGGACTTCTTTCCCCTAAAACCATTAAGGTGGAAGAGATTTGTTGATGACACTAACATTCTCTGGCCCCATGGGAAAGAGGAATTAAAAAATTTCTTTCAACACCTAAACAACATATCCAAAGAAATAAAATTCACAATGGAACTTGAAGAGAATGATAACATCCCCTTTCTAGATGTTCTTATCAACAAGAAAATTAATGGGAATATAGTACATGCGGTTTATAGAAAAAACACCCACACATAGAACTATCTCCACACAAACTCCCATCACCACCCCAACCAGAAACTAGGTGTCCTAAAAGCTTTAGCCACGAGAGCCATAAGAATCTCCGATGAAGCACACCTAGATAAATAAACAGATCACCTTACCAAGACTTTTAAGAACATAGGTTATAAAGACAAATACATTAAGAATGAAATAAACAGAGCCCTAGAAAGAACCTGCGATAATCCCAACGTCCCAAAAAACTAGAACCCTAATAGAGATGCCTACCTTCCTTACATCCAAGGAGTAACCGATAGGATTGCAAGAGTCCTCAACAAAAAAGAGATTAAAACCTCCTTCAAGCCACTTGAAACCATCAAACATAATATGAGATCCGTCAAAGACAAACTTGACCCTCATAAAGGAAAATGAATCTACAAAATAGAGTGCTCATGCGGAAAATGCTACATCAGTGAAACTGGTCGCTCCTTCCAGATTAGGATAAAAGAGCATGTAGCTGACATTAAGAATGAACACATCTGCACCTCTGCCTTAGCAAAACACTCATAAAAAAACACCATGTTCACCTAGAAGACAACAAAATCCTTGCCAAAGAAAATCACCTCTTTAAACGACGTATTAGAGAAGCTATTGAAATCCGAAAACATCCTAGTAACCTAAAAAAAGATAGTGGGCTAGCATTAAGTGAAAACCGGTTCCCTTTGATTCATAAAAATAAAAATAATCATTGATAATCCAACCTTTATAACACTATTGTTTAAACAATTTAATACTAAATTATTTTATTAACTTAGTTTTATTAATAACCCTACCTAATTAACTCTTGATAATCACACCCTCACTTGTAGAAACACTTATTAAAATAAACAATCTTAATAAAACTATTAAACTTGGGCTCATGAACATAATTACTCATAATAAAAACAATAAAATTAAAATTAACATAGTTTAGAATAGATTAAATAAATGAACTCTAATAGACCTAAGTAACAACTTATATAAAATATTTCTTTAATTAACTTAAAAAACCTATAACTTATTAACATAATTAGTTAAATTGAAATTAAAAACAATGAATTAATGACTATTTGAATAGCATTAAACCTAATAATAAAACAAAAATAAAAAAACCCTAAATAACTTAATCAAAGAATAATTTTAATAATTTTTTTACTTAAAATCTAGCCGACCCCTAGGTTTCCCTTCACCTTTAGTATTTAAATACCAACTCTTGTCATCATTTAAACCCAGGCTTCCTGTCCTGAATATGGATCCTGATTTGGATCTGAAATGCCAATGATTTATTGACAAAACTGTGGCTAATTCGAACACTTCTGAAATTCCCAACCACATAAATCTCATTAATCAGACCTACTACTCTTCAGTGTTTGTCTTCAATCTGGTAAATGCATATGCATTCATTGAATCTTGCAACATTTTTCTCCTACCCAACATGGTCCTCTTGATCCTATTGTTGCACTTCTCTCTGGTCCCTTTGGAGTGGCGAGTGGCTCGTCCTGGGCTCATCTCGCACCTGCACAACACCTTGCGGTGGAGATCCATACCTCATCCAACCTACCATTTCTCTACTTTCTGACTTATGAGGCCACAATCCAAGAATTATTCTGCAACTATTATACCAGGGGGTTCAATCATTTCAATGTTCTTGTCATCATCTTTTCTTTAAGCTCTCATGTGTGTGTGTCGGTCTGAGGGTGTCTCTCCTTGAATGTCTTTATCTGCTGCCCACGTGCTCTTCATTAATGCTCAATATCTTAATGCTTTTCTCCACTGCTCGTCATACTTGTCTTCCTATTGCTCTTTGATATGATTTTTATGTGGTCTGTAAATTATTGTAGTCTTACAATTTATATTACATGAAGGACTTGACTCTGCTTATGACTCTAACACAAAAACATAGAGTTTGTGTGCGTAGGGCTTATCTTCATGCTGTCGACTAGAAATCAACTGTTGTCAGTGAGGCACCGATCTCATCGAATAGAACCCAACTTACATTACAATGGTGGAGAGGATCACCCGCCTTCAAAGAAGATGCACGTTTAACCCCCTCCTTTCTTTAAACTTCATTTGTATTTTACATTAAGTCTTGACTCAATTAAGTGTGACCGACTCAATCTACAATATGTATTTTTCTTTTTTTTCTTTTCAACTAAATTTCATTACAGACTCGACTTAGACTTCGACTTAATTGACTCAATTATAAGTCAAGTCGATTAGTTTGACTCGACTTGATTACCAATTTGATTTTCAAGTAAACATACTTGACTATTGAGTCAATTAGATTCGACTTTCACTCCCAACTTCCATTACATTCGACTATGATCTTTCATGTATCTTCTTTTTATAATAAGACTCCGAGCTTTATCTTTTTAATTTGGTCATTCCCTCTTCTTCCAGAACACTGGCTTGTTTAGTGGTTGTTGTATTAAACTTCGACTACAACCAATATGACAACGTCGACTTTGACGATGAGCTCCTCATGGCTTCAAATTTGACCAGATAAAAACATCGACATCAACAACTTTAATTCTTTTTATCAGTTGGTCATTCTTTTTATCAGTCGAATTTCCTGATATGGTTAGTGTCGGTTAATTCTATGTTGACATCTCCATGTGCGATTGATTATTAACTTCGGATTAGCAATTTCCTGCCCAAAGTGGTTGGTGCTTACCAAAATCTGGGTTGCATCTCGATTTCTGATGATTTTCTAGACCAAAAATTTAAAACACTTTCTATGAACATTGAGGTACCAAACTCATCATACACAATTTTATCATACTCATCATCTCCGACTGGTCGAGTTGACATAGTTTATGCGTTGGTCGAGCAAGTCGGTTAATCGAGGCATTTTTCCACGAAGCCGAAGCCACTTGAAGTCGATTCTCAGTATGCAAAATTCCTTACTTGTGTTACTTGTGGTCTTATGCAGGAGCAAAGACACCCCAAGTCAAAGTGGAAATTATTGAACCTTCCAAAGGTGAAGCCTGGGTAAGAAGACGAGTCTTCCTCGTAATTGATTGGATTTGTTTCGAAATTGTTGTTTGTGGCAATTGGTTAGAGCTTTGTGGAGAGGATCGTGGATCTAAGATGATTCAGGATATTGTATTTTCTTGTTTAAATGTAAGCATGTGGGCATTGTACGAAATGTAGATCAGTTCGAGGAGCAGCCAAGGTTTGAGAAGAGCCCTTAGTTGTAATCGAGCTCGATCCATTAATGAAAGTGTGTTTTTGTGTACTCTTGAATTCTGTTCCATGTGTGTGTAATCCTGCGTCGAAACCCTGAGTTGATAGATGAATGTGTGTGAGAAGTAGTCTTGAATGTGTGTTATAGGGTTGAAGGGCATAGATGCAACTAAGGAAGAGATCGATAGTCGATCAATGAAAGGATCAACGCCGATCTATTGTCAAGCGATATGGTGTAAAGGGGAGATCCAACCGTTCATCCACAGAGAAGATCGACGACTGTTGTTGAAAGTGTATTGGTAAAGTAAGAGGAGTTTAGTACAAGGAAGTATGACACACGTGGCATAAGTGATATAACGGAGGAAGAAATCATGACCATTGGATAAAGGCCAAATTAAATCCTGACTGTTGGATTGAGATCATAGTAAGGTCCTCACTACACGTTGCCAAAGAATCACAACTGTTGGATCCAGATCCAGATTGATGGTCCTCATTACAACGGACCACAAACATTGAAGGTTTTAAAGTATTGGAGGGGCTAAAAGTTTTGAGGTCTCGATGAAGAAAAACGTCAGAGTGACATAAGAACTTCCATTTAGGAAGTGACACGTGGAGACTTGGTCCCACGACATATGATTTCCATGGTAAACCTTTGAAAGATATCAATGACTCATATTAGATCTTTGAGTGCAGATCGATGGCCCATCTCATCGTGGGCATTGTCCCTCGACGAATTCTACCTTTGCAATAGTGTTACGGATTGGATGATGAAGATTAGATATTCGACACGGGAGATCAACGGTTCTCCTAACGATAGACTGTGATCATTGGGAGTTTTGGGTTGTTGAGAAGGGTGTAAAGTCCCGACGTCTTGACACTGAGATACGCCAGGCTGGCGTCAGAACCCCACTCTGGAGACAACACGTGGCGAGGAGGTTCCAGAGTATTCAAGGTTCCAGAGTATTGAGGTTTGATTAAGAACAATCAATGGTCTAGAAAAGTCCCGAGATCTAGATTGATAATGGACATTATATCACCCATTGATCGTTGATCAACTTTAGGATCAACGATCCAAATTGATTATGTACATCCACATAATTTTAGTCTATGGTTCCTAGCGCTTGGTCATGTGATAAAGGAGCTTAGTGCCAGGGGCTTCGGTATAGTTAAAGGAATCGATTATACCATGGTTTTAGCCCATGGTATCGAGGCGAGTTAAAAAGACAGGGCGCTAAAGTTAAGGGAGCCTATAATGGATCCAAACAACAAAAACTTGCAAAAGGAATTTATGAAGTTCCTATGAACTTCATGGTGGTTGATGGAAGAAAGAGACTCTGAATGAAACCATGGTACAATAGACCAAGAGGTTGCTGAGCTGATGCTTCCATGGACGTTTCATTCCATTTCATGGGCCAAAGAACCCACAGGTCCAAGGATCAAAATCAATGATCCTTTGGACCTCGATTATTGAATAAGTATGATGACACAGGGTCTGGTACTTATCAAGTGGTATCAGAGCATGGCACTTGATCTTATCAAGTGGTATCAAAACACATGGAAATATTTCTTTGTGAGAGAGTGAGTAGATTTGTAGCAACCTAGAGCTAGATGTGCTCAAAAGAAAGTTCTAGAGGAGAGAACTAGGAGAATGCCTAAAGACTGAACTCAAGAGAGAGAAGCTTAGTGAGGTATTGTGTAGCAGGGTAAAAAAAACTTGTTAATTGCAGAGGCTTTGTTGCAGCTCACTAACTGAGCATTGGAGAAGCTCAATGATGCATGAGGAAAAGAAAGACCAGAGAGTGAAGATGGAAGCAACAATTGGAGACACATGATCAGGAGATCATGGAAATTTTAACACTGGGAGTTTGATGCAGGAGCAAAGACACCCCAAGTCAAAGTGGAAATTCATGAACCTTCTAGAAGGCACAATGTGGTTGAGAAGACGAGACTTCCTCGTAATTGATTGGATTTATTTCAAAATTGTTGTTTGTGGAAATTAGTTAGAGTTTTGTGGAGAGGATCGTAGATCTAAGATGATCCATGATATTGTATTTTCTTGTTTAAATGTCATGGTGGTTGGGGGTCTGCGTCCTATATAAACAAGCCCCCGAACCAATGCACCACATTATTTTTCATGCTAAGATCGGGTTATTGGGTTTGTTTTACATGGGTATGGGTGTTAGGAGAGAAATTTCCTCGTTTTGTGTGCAAGAGGTGTTCCCATTTTGGATTTGTCTCGTTTTGCGTGCTATAGAGTTCTTTGAGAGAAGTATGTAGTTTTTATACTCATTTTTATCAGAATTTTGAGAGGAATCTGATGGTGATGTTAGTTTTGTACTAAAGTGATATGGATGAAAGTATTAGTTCCATTTTCTATGTATGCTACCCATAGTCTCATTATGCATGCAAAAGGGGGTCTTTAAGCACTTGTTCAGAACTTAGTCAAGTTAATACTCATTCTTCTTAGAATTTCGAGAGGAATTCAGTGGTAAACTCTATTTTTGGGTTTGAGAAGCATAATTGAAGGGTGTCTTAAAATTTTCCATTGTAAGTCATCATTGTATCAAGCATTTGAGCATTAATAGTATGATCTCACTATTTGAAAGTAGACCCAGAGACGTAGCCCAAGATGGGTGAACTTCGTTATCAAACTGTGTATTGTGTTTTGTTATTATTGTCTCTATTTCTCTCTATTTTGGCACTCATTATTTCCACAAGTTATTTATCATTTACTTAAGTTATGGATAAATAAGCGTTTTCACATGAGATTTTGCAAACAGTCATGACGATCTCAATTTATCGAATCTGGTTGGATGTTTAGTGTCTGCTTTAGAACTAATTGACATCTAAGGATTTTCAGATCAGAAGGCCAACAATCAATCTGTATTGTATTTATGAACCTCTCATGTTAATGCAAATCATCAAGTGTGGATTTACAACTTCTACCCATACCTAGCCTGTCAAGATTCAATTATGATGAAAATATTTTTTCAAATTTGTTCCTGTCTAAGTAGAGATTATACTTCTAGTCGAAGGAAATTAACCTTGTCATTTCCTAATAAAGGTATTTTAATTTTTGTCCTCTATTATTTTAGAGTATTAAATAATTTATTTAAAATCTTTTTTTACCTTAAAATAAAAATCAAGATGAGTAAAAGGTTAGATTCCTCAAGACTCAATGTACCATCTTTTTTAGGGTTACATGTTTTTAAAGTTGCAATAGTGTCTTTTATTAGTCCCTCCCTCCAGCCAGGGACTATATCTTCCACTTCACGGTTAGCAACCATCGATTGGGTATTACATGGTTCACAATTATAAACCTCAAAGTTTTTTCCATTATTGCTATTATTTGAATTTTTTCTTAAAAAGAATACATTTATGTATTTTTCTTATTTGATATCATGATTTTTTCATTGGCTAAACTCATCATGATAGGACATTAATCCCCCAGTGTGTGAAATTTTTATAAATGTATTTGTAAAGATTAAAAATTAATTTATAATTTTTTTTTTTTAGATCTTATGATTTGCCACTCTGTAGGTCGAGCTCTTCATTATAAGAACTTTGCAGGTCATGATCTTCATTATACGAACTTTGCAGACAATGCCTCCTGCAAGCTAATGATCATGGTCTTTACATGAAAATATAAAGATGCTACAATCAATGCCTCCTTTAGTGGCAATGAGACAACCTGCATGCATCTGACCAACTTCTCACCAATGTGTCACAAGTGCCTACATCTTGGTGGATTACACATGAGCCTTGTCAATATCAACTTATTCAATAGTTGGCTTCCTCAACAACCATTCAAGCTAGGTGGTGGATCTTCCTGCCCTGGTTTGGGTGCCATTCTATGCCATGTGAATTTTCGACGAGAAGTAAAGTAGGAGAGGAGCCACCAATAACACTAATATTTCTCTATCTATCCATGGGTGCATCTCACTGCCTTCTAGTGCATCTCCTTCTTGCTTTTCATTCAAGTTTGAGAGAATATTGCTATGCCATAATTAAGTACATGTGTTGGTGCACTGCTCTTTTTTATTTCCATTAGTGTTTGTTAATATCTCATAGAAGCATAAGGTAGTGGTTTAAAAAACGAGAACTAGGTGATGTTTTCTTACTTGTATTGAGAGAAGGGGCACATTGGCAGTTTTCATGCCGAGTCCGAATATTGTCCTGAATATGCAAGACCTATGGAATAAACAAACCTCAGGTTGGACTTCGCCCGAACATTCAAGTCAAGCTGAGGATCCACTTTCGAATCCCTGACTAATTTTTTCCCAATAGACACCCACCCATTGTGGAACACAATCAACCTCTCGTGGGATCCCTCCAGTTCCAAAGAAATCAATAATTTACCAAGTACCTTTCCCAAGTTCATACCATAGTTTGAACCCTGATGGCCCATGTAAACCATAATCTCCAACCGCGGATTCAAAACCCTTAGGCAAGTATTCTTCGAAAGTTTCAAAAGCTTCGAATGCTCAAGATGAAAGCTCGTCACTAATTCTAGACTTCAGAGGCATGGTCAGGGGCAGGGGCGTCAACAGAAATGAGAGGAACCGTTGCTATCTAGACTAGGAATCAAATTGATAATCATGGCTAGTCGTCCAAACTAATGACCTAAATCCCATTAATGTGTTCATTATCGAGGTGGCCTTTCTTCCTCATGACTATAAGAAACTAGCCTCATGGCATAACTCTAGTAAGATGGTCAGTCATCCAAACTTGTAATACCCCTAGGCTGATCCCCAAGTGTACATATGATTGTAACTGTACTTTACTTATAAGCTGGTGAGCTGAAGGAACTAGATCTTGGTTTGATGTAGCACACATTGAGTTAGTGCGCATGAATCTTGTATCAAAAGAGTGTGCGCAGTTTAAATAGAATATAGCACGTAATTTAATGGAATGTGGCGCGCACCTGTGTAAATGCACAGGATCAGGCATTAAAAGAGAAACAATTGAAGTTTACAACGTGCACTGGTATAAGCACGCAAGGAACGACACACTAACAAAAGAGCCTTACAAGATGGTGCACACTTCATGATTCAACACATACTGGATTAGTGCACAGGTTTTGGAGGAAAGAGAGCCTTTTTGTATATACATTATGTTGTAACGCACATTTTTATAAGTGTGCAAGGGTGGCACACTAAAATAAGAGTGTGCGCATCCTAGAAGTTCTGCGTGCATTGGTTTAATGCACAAACTTGTGACACACTAAAAGAAGAGTGTGCACATCCTAGAAGTTCCACATGCATTGGTTTAATGCACAAACTTTATGTTTTAGAGGTTGGTGAGCATGGTTGCAAACGATCAATACTTATGTACTAAGATGTACATGTAATCACATGCACTTATAATGAAAATACATCACTGCGGAAGACCGACCATGTAAAAGGGTTTGGGGGGATAACTCCACTAGATGAGGTTAAGGGGGTTAGGTTAAAGGGGCTTAAACCCAAAAAGGAATATTATATTAATATTTCTTTAAAATCATATAGTGAGGAATATTATTTTAATATTTTTTAAAAAGTATAAAGTAAGGATATTATTATATCCTAAGTCTGAAGGAGGGGGATGTGTGGACGGAAGGCAGTTCTCAACATGGAAAGTGTCAAGTTGGGAACATGCTGTGGACTAGAGACAATTCTCAACCTGACAAGTGTCAAGTTGGGAACATGCATTCTTATAGTTTGGACTTAGTCCATTCTGGTATCTTTCATCATTTTGATCATTCATGCAAGGAGAATGAACTGTGAACTGTACCCGACTGTTCTGTCATTGAAACCGACTGTTACTATGACCAATATTCTATTGTTACTGTTGTAGATACTTGTACATTAATTATCTTGGAGAGATGGACCAAAGAAGCAGGTTGTCAGGTCCATGGGAAATTACATTCTCTCAAGGTGAGAGAATTGCTGGGAATTATATCCTGAGGTGCCAAACTGCAGCGACAGGGCTTTGGGAATTCCTGTCTGGCCTATTGTTGAAGCCCTGGAAGGGAAGTGGGGAAGCCGAAGGACTGTTGAGCAAAGACGGGGCACACTTCCTGGGGTGGGACAAGCATGTGGGGAATGAGAGTCTGTAGGCTATTAGTGTGAATTAGTATCTATGAAAAACTTTCCCGTGTTTGAGGCATCTGTGAATGAGTTATGTGACTGAGTTTCCTGTTAAGTGAGATACTTTATCTTGGTTGGGAACGTTTACCCAAGGGGAGTTTAGCCCCATATCGGGGGTGACCCACTATTGAGATTTATGAACAGTGCGGTCTAAGGCTGGGAGGAACATGGAAGGGCTGCACATAGTTGGTGTCATTTATTCCAAGATAAGTGCCTATTTGTGTGTTAAATCATGTTTTGCAGTAACTATTATGCAATTTGTTTCATGAGTTTATGCTGTTTATATTGCGTGTATAATTCTGTTATGATTGTGTATAATTCTGTTATGAATATGTATATAATCATGCATGGCAGAGTATTTATATGTTTTAATAAGTGATAGAGTTGTATCAGAGCAATTTTGGTTGAATTTATGGCAAATTGGTATCAGAGTTGATGTAAAAGAGAGTTTTGGAGTGACGTGACCTGACCTGGGTGGCCGAGGACGTTACAAAACTGATGACCTGAAGCCCATAAATTTGTTCATTGCTGAGGTGGCCTTTCTTCCTCATGGTTGTAAGAAATGAACCTCATACTTTCGCCTATGCAAAACAAGTGGTCCACTCTACATATTTTTCCTTTTCTATATGATATAGTCCCTACTCATGCTCCATATTTTCCAGAAAGCCCTTCTCGATCTCAAATCGTGATTTCTTGGTTTGATTCGAATCTGGTTAGCAAAATCCTAGCCATGATTCACAACTCTATTTCAGTGAGCGATTGTCCCCTCTGCAATTCATTATAAAGGTTTAAAGTTGTAAGAGAAATGAATATACATTAGATAAATTGATTATGGAATTGGAACTGGTTGTGCTGCTTCAACCATAAATGGAACATGAGTTCCCATAACTGGTGGAACTACTGGCTCTCAGTAAACTAGCTATGGAACTCTAGTTGCATCTATATACAGTGCTACAACCTATGTCCCTTACTCTTGAATAGGAAAGGACGTTAGGAGAGGATATGGATCTCTATCTATAATTGAATTCATATCTTAAACTATGAGGTAAACTACTTATGGTCATGAACCAATTGCCTTTTACAATAGTAGCAATTTCTATGATTGGGGGGAAATCATTCATCCACACCGTCCTATGGCCCATATATCCATGTAGTTACTATTAGTTTTTTTATCCCCACCCATAGGTTAGATAAATAGGTGTTTACATATTTATTATATTATAGTTAGGTGAGGGCGGGTCGGTCGACACTCGCTGAGTTGGCCTCACTTCGTCCAAGGTAGTTGTTCCTTTTCCTCCAGAGAGGGAGGTAGGTAGGGAGGCTAAGAGCCCGAAATTTTCAAGCTAGGTTGTGGGTGGTCGCTATCACAACTAATCTTGCTACAACGATCATTCATTCAGGTTCGAAGAGAGGTTGTTTCCCTATCCCACATATATATGTCGACTATTCTTGCTTGATAGCAGGGAAAATAGGTTCTATGAGATAGGTCATACTCTTTTTAGCCTTGCTATGAGACGCCACAAGATATATCCATTCCCTTCTTGAAGGAAGGAATAAATGTTTCAAGGGTGTTAGTTTTATCAATCATCTGCTTAACATACTTAGGCAATGCCAAGATTCTCGAGGTAGGGCTTGGATTTCCATTCCTTCAAACAAAGAGAGAGAGATTCAGGAGTACTTATTTCCTTAGTCAGGAGGGGAAGGGAATAATTCAAAGTTGTAGTAAAATGAACAAACGGAAAGAATGTTCATGGATAGAATTTTTCTATGCAGATTCAAATCAAACCCAAAGGTCACGATCTGAGATCGAGCAGGGATTTCTAGAAAATATGAAGCACAAATAGGGACTAAATCATCTAGAAAAGGAGAAATCTGTAGGGCGGGCCATTTGTTTTTCCTAGGCGAAAGTATGAGGTTCCTTTCTTATAACCATGAGGAAGAAAGGTCACCTTGAAAATGAACACATTTATGGGCTTTAGGTCATTAGTTTGGACGACTGACCCTCTTACTATAGCTATTCCACAAGGCTAGTTCCTTACTGTCATGAGGAAGAAAGGCCACCCCGACAATGAACACATTCATGGGCTTCAGGTCATCAGTTTGGATGACTATCCGTGATTATAAATTTGAATCTTGTTCTAGATAGAAACAATTCCACTCATTTCCATTGACGCCCCTACCCCTAACATCCAGAACTTGGTGGTGAGATTTCATCTCGAGCATTAGAAGCTTGTGAAATTTTCGAAGAATACTTGGCTGAGGGTTTTGAATCCACAACTAGATATTACAATTTACATAGGCCATTAGTGTCCAAACTATGGTATGAAATTGGGAAAGGTAATGGGTAAATTCTCATTTTTTTGGACCTGAAAGGATCCCACGAGAGGATGATTGTGTTCCATAGTGGGTGGATTTCTATTGGGAAACATTTGGTCGGGGGTTCAAAAGCACATCCTCATCTTCACTTGAATGTCTGGGCAGAGATGGACACGAGGTTTGTTTAGTCTGCAATGCCTGCAGATTCAGGAAAATATTCAGACTCGACATGAAAACTACCAATGTGCCCCTTCTCTCAATACAAGTAAGAAAATGTCACCTAGTTCTTGTTTTTTTAACCACTACCTTATGCTTTTATGAGATATTAACAAATAATAATGGGAACAAAAAAGAGCAGTGCACCAGTGCTTGTACTTAATTATGGCATGGAAGGATTTTCTCAAACTTGAATAAAAATCAAGCAGGAGATGCACTAGAAGGAAGTGAGACGCACCCATTGGCTAATAGAGAAATATTATCATTATTGGCGACTCATCTCCTGCTTTCCATCTCGTTGGAAATATGACATAGAATGGCACTCGAACTAGGGAAGGAAGATTAATTTCACACACTAAGGGATTAATGTCCTCTCATGATGATTTTAGCCAATGAAAAAATCATGATATCAAATAAGAAAAATACATAAATGTATTGTTTTTAAGAAAAAATTCAAATAATAGCAGTAATGGAAAAGACTTAGAGGTTTATAATTGTGAACACACCAAAAAAAACCCATTAATACACCAAAACACACCATGCAATACCCAGTCAACAATTGCTAACTGCGAGGCGGAAGCTATAGTCCATGTCCAGAGGTAGGGAGTAATAAAATACACTATTGCAACTTTAAAAACACATAACCCTAAGAAAGATGGTACATTGAGTCTTGAGGAATCTAACCTTTTACTCATGTTGATTTTTAGTGTAAGTAAAGGTAAAATAATATTTTAAATAAATTATTTAATACTCTAAAACAATACACGAAAAAAATAAAAATACCTTTATTAGGAAATGACAAGGTTAATTTCCTTCTACTAGAAGTATAATCTCTACTTAGATAGGGATAAGTTTAGAAAAATATTTTCATCATAATTGAATCTTGACAGACCAGGTATGGGTAGAAGTTGCAACTCCACACTTGATGATTTGCATTAACATGAGAGGTTTGTAAATACAATATAGATTGACTGTTGGTATTCTGATACAAAAATCCTTATATGTCAATCAGTTCTTAAGAAAACACTAAACATCCAACCAGTTTCGGGAAATTAAGATCGTCATGACTATTTGCAAAATATCATGTGAAAACACTTATTTATCCATAACTTCATTAATTGATAAATAACTTGCGGAAATAATGAGTGCCAAAATAGAGAGAAATAAATATAGTAATAACAAAACACATTACACAATTTGATAATGATGTTCACCCATCTTGGGCTACGTCTCTAGGTCTACTTCCAAATAGTGAGACCGCTCTATTAATGCTCAAATGCTTGATACAATGATGAATTACAATGGAAAATTTAAATACACCCTTCAATTATGCTGTTCAAACCGAGAAACTGAGGTTACCAATGAATTACTCTAGAAATTATGAGAAGAATGAGTATAAACTTGACTATGTTTTGAAAACGTGCTTAAAGACCCCCTTTTGCATGCATAACGAGACTATGGGTCTCATACATAGAAAATGGAACTAAGAATTTCATATATAACACTTTAGCACAAAAATAACATCGCCATTAGATTCCTCTCAGAATTATGAGTAAAATGAGTACAAAAACTCTATACTTCTCTGAAAGAACTCTATAGTATGCAAAACAAAACATACAAAATAGGAACACCTCTTGCACACAAAATGAGGAAAATTCTCTCCTGACACCCATACCCATGTCAAAATGAACCCAATAACGAGTTCTTGGCATGAGAAATCATGTGGTGCATTAGTTCGAGTGCTTGTATAGGGCATGGGCCCCCAACCACCATGAAATTTAAACAAGAAAATACAATATCTTGGATCATCTTAGATACACAATCCTCTCTACAATGCTCTAACTAATTTCCACAAACGTCAATTTCGAAACAAATCTAATAAATTATGAGGAAGTATCATCTTCTCAGCCACACTGCGCCTTCTAGAAGGTTCACGATTTTTCACTTTGACTTGGGGTGTCTTTTCTCTTGCATCAAACTCCCAGGGTTAAAATTTTCATGATCTCCTGATCATGTGTCTCCAATTGTTGCTTCCATATTCACTTTATGATCTTTCTTTTCCTCATGCATCACCGATCTTCTCCAATGCTTAGTTAGTAAGCTGCAACAAAGCCTTTGCAGTAACAAGTTTGTTTCATCCTACTACATAATACCTCACTAAGATTCTCTCTACTGAGCTTAGTCATTAGGTATTCTCTTGGTTCTCTCCTATGGAACCTTCTTATGAGCACTCCTTGATCTAAGATACTGTAAATATATTCACTCTCTCACATAGAAATATTTCCTTGTGCTTCGATATCACTTGATAAGATCGAGTGCCATGCTATTATACCACTTTCTAAGTACCATACCCTGTGTCTCGAAACTTATTCAATAATCAAGGTCCAAAGGATCATTGATTTTGATCCTCAGACTTGTGGGCTCTTTGGCCCATGAAGTGGATTGAAAAATCCATGTAAACATCATCTCAACAATCTCTTGGTCCACTGTACCCTGGTTGCATTCAAAGTCTCTTTCTTCCATCAACCACCATGGAGTTCATAAGAAATTTATAAATTCCTTTTGTAGATTTATATTGTTTGGATCCATCACAAGGTCCCTTAACTTTAATGCCCCTTCCTTTTAACTCACCTTAATACCACAGGCTGAAACCATGGTCTAAACGAGTCCTTTAACTGTATCGAATCCCCTGGCACTAAACTCCTTTATCACATGACTAAGCACTAGGAACCATAGATTAAAACTCCACGGATGTACACAATCAATTTGGATCGTTGATCAACAATCAACGAGTGATATAATTTCCACCGTCAATATGGATCTTGAGAATTTTCTATACTGTTGATTGTTCTTAATCAAAACTCAATACAATCATGGGACCACCACAAAGCCTTGAATAATCTGAAACCTCCTTTCCACGCATTGTCTTTGGAGTGGGGCCATGTCGTCGGGCTAACGTATCTTGACTTCACCCTTATCAACAACCCAAAACTCCCGATGGTTGAGTCTATCGTAAGTAATTTACACCCTTCACAACAATCCAAAACTCCCGATGGTCGCAGTCCGCCATAAGGAGAACCGTTGATCTCTCGTGTCGAATATCTAATATCCACCGTCCAATCCTTAAAACTATTGCAAATGTAGAATTCACCGAGGGATGATTCCTGCGATGATATTGGCCGTTGATATGCACTTGAATATCTAATCTGAGTCATTGATCTCTTTCAAAGTTTTACCATCGAAACTAAATGTCGTGGGACTAGGTCTCCACATGTCACTTCTTAAATGGAAGTTCTTATGTAACTTTGACGTTTTTCGTCATCGAAACCTTAGAACTTTTATCCCCTCCAATACTTTAAAACCTACGCTATCCATGGTCCGCTGTAATGAGGACTGTTGATTTGGATCTAGATTGAACAATCATGATTCTCCGACTACATCCAGTGATGAACTTACTATGATCTCAATCCAACAGTCACAATTTCTTCCTCTGTTATATCACTTATGCCATGTGTGTCAGACTTCCTTGTACTAAACTCCTCGTACTTTGCCGATACGCTTTCAATGATAGTTGTCTATCTTCTCTGTGGAATGACAGTTGGATATCCCCTTTACATGATATTGATTGAAAATAGATCGTTTTCAATCCTTTCAGTGATCGACGATCGATATCTTCCTTTGTTGTGCCTACGCCCTTCAATCTTGTAACACACATTCCCAACTACTTCTCACACACATTCATCTATCAATTCATGGTTTCGACACAAGGTTACACACACATGGACATAATTCAAGAGTACAAAAAAACATGGTTTCATTAATAGATCGAGCTCGATTACAACTAAGGGCTCTTCTCAGGCCTTGGCCGCTCCTCGACCTAATCTACATTTCGTCAGTCCCTATTTTACAATGACCACAGGCTTACATTTAAAAAATAAAATACAATATTGTGTATCCTCTTAGATCCACGATCCTCTCCACAAATCTCTAATTAATTTCCACAAACAACAATTTAAAAACAAATCCAATAAATTACGAGGAAGTCTCTTCTTCTTAGCCATGTTGCACCTTCTGGAAGGTTCACAAATTTCCACTTTGACTTTGGGTGTCTTTTCTCTTCCATCAAACTCCCAAGGTTAAAATTTTCATGATCTCCTGATCATGTGTCTCCAATTGCCATTTCCATATTCACTCTCTGGTCTTTCTTTTCCTCATGCATCACTGAGATTCTCCAATGCTCAGTCAGTGAGATGCAATAAAGCCTCTGCAGTAACAAGTTTGTTTCACCCTGCTACACAATACCTCGCTAAGCTTCTCTCTCCCAAGCTTAGTCTTTTGGTATTTTCTTGGTTCTCTCCTCTAGAACCTTCTTCTGAGCACTTCTTTCTCTAGGCTACTGCGAATCTACTCACTCTCTCACAAAGAAATCTTTCCCTCCACTCTGATACCACTTGATAAGATCAAGTGCCATGCTCTGATACCACTTTATAAGTACTAGACATTGTGTCCTTATACTTATTCAATAATTAGGGTCCAAAGGATCATTCATTTTGATCCTCATACTTGTGGCTTCTTTGGCCCACGAAGTGGATTGAAACTTCCTTAGAAACACCAATTCAACAATCTCCTAGTCCACTATACCCTAGTTGCATTCATAGTCTCTTTGTTCCATCAACCACCATGAAGTTCATAGGAACTTCATAAATTCCTTTTGTAGGTTTTTGTGGTCCAGATCCATAAAAACCTCCCTTAACTTTAGCGCCCCATCCTTTTAAATCACCTTGAGACCATGGGATGAAACCATGGTCTAATCGATTCCTTTAACTATACTGAAGCCCTTGGCACTAAAATCCTTTATCTCATGACCAAGAACTAGGAGCCATAGACTAAAACTATGTGTATTTACACAATTAGTTTAGATTATTGATCCTAAAGTTGATGAGCCATCAATGACTGATAAAATATCCACCATTGATATGGATCTCAGGAATTTTCTAGATCATTGATTGTTCTTAATCAAACCTCAATACAATCATGGGACCACCGTGAAACCTTGAATACTATGGAATATCCTCGCCACATGTCGTCTCTTGAGTGGGGATCTAATGTCAGCCTGAGGTATCTCAATGTCGGGATGTCAGGACCTTACACCCTTCTCAACAACCCAAAACTCTTGATGGCCATTGATCTTCCATGTCAAAGATCTAATCTCCACTGTCCAATCCTTAACACTATTGTAAAGGTGGAGTTCACAGAGGGATGATGCCTACGATGATATGGGTCGTCGATCTATACTCAAAGATCTAAATTGATCCATTGGTCTCTTTCAAAGGTTTACCCAGGAAACCGTATGTCATGGGACCAGGTCTTGACGTGTCACTTCCTAAATGGAAATTCCCGTCACTCTGAAATTTTTTGTCATTAGGACCTCAAAAATTTTAGCCCCTCAGATACTTTAAAACCTCCATTGTTTGTGGTCCACTGTAATGCGGACCGTCGATCTAGATCTGGATCAAATAGTCGTGATTCTATGACTATGTGCAATGAGCACCTTACTATGATATTGATCCATCAGTCAGGATTTTATTTGGCCTTGATCCAATGGTCACGATTTTTTCCTCTGTTATATCACTTATGCCATGTGTGCCATACTTCCTTTTACTAAACTCCTCTTACTTTGCTGATACACTTTCAGCGAAAACCATTGATCTTCTTTGTGGATGGATGGTTGGATCTACCCTTTACACTATATTGTTTGATAATAGGTCGTTGTTGTAGTCTAAGAAAATGAGGCAGACATCCAAGAGAGACTACATCGTGAAATATAACAAGAACACACATGTAACCCAACAAGAAGAGAGAATTTAGGGAAGGAATTTTATTCCAATTTTGTATTCCATCTTTAGGGTTATTTATACAATACGTAAATGGTTGGAGCAGTTGCACCCACTCCAACTAATCCTTTGTTTAGTTACATTTACCACTTGTTACAGGCATTTACTTAGATTTATCCATTTATTACATAGATTCTTGCTTTATTACATATTATCATGTAGTCTAATGTCTAATAACATATATGTCATGGATATTAGGGCCTAGGAGGCCCACTCAACATCTCCCTCACAACCATTTCCTTGATCATCCTGAGAAAGTGTGCAGATAACTGATGACCTACTACTCTTCATCCTTTGTCTTCAATTTGGTAAATTCTTATGCAGTCAGTGAGTCTCACAACGTTTTTCTCCTACCCAACATGGTCCTCTTGATCCTATTGTTTCACTTCTCTCTGGTGCCTTTGGAGTGGCGAGTGGCGAGTCTTGGGATCATATCACACTTGCAAAACACCCTACAATGGAGCTCCATATCTCATCCAACCTGCAATTTCTCTGCTTTCTGACTTCTGAGGTCACAATCCAAGAATTATTTTGCAAATATTATACCAAGGGGGTTCAATCATTTCAATGTTCTTGTCATCATATTTTATTTAAGATCTCATGTGTGTGTGTCGGTATGAGGGTGTCTCTCCTTGATTTCCTTTATCTTCTTCTGAGGGTGTCTTTCCTTTAATGCCTTTATCTTCTTCCGACGTGCTCTTCATTAATGCTCGATATTTTAATTCTTTTCTCTGCTGCTCGTCATACTTGTCTTCCTACTACTCTTTGATATGATTTTTCTGTGGTATGTAAATTTTTGCAGTCTTACAATTGATATTACATGAATGACGTACTAGCTTGACTCTGCTTATGACTCTAACACAAATACATAGAGTTTGTGTGTGCATGGCTTATCTTTATGTTGTCAACTAGAAATCAACTGTTATCGAAGAGGCACCGATCTCATCGAATAGAACCCAACTTACATTACAATGGTGGAGGGGATCACCTACCTTCGAAGAAGATGCACATTTAACCCCCTCCTTTCTTTAAATTTCATTTGTATTTTACATTAAGTCTTGACTCAATTAAGTGCGACTGACTCAATCTACAACATATGTATTTTTCTTTTTTTTCTTTCAACTAAATTGCATTACAGACTCGACTTAGACTTTGACTTAATTGACTCAATTATAAGTCGAGTCGATTGGTTTTGACTACATTGACTCAACTTGATTACCAATTTGAATTTCAAGTAAACATACTCGACTATTGAGTCTATTAGATTCGACTTTGACTCCCAACTTCCACTACATTTGACTATGATATTTCATGTATCTTCTTTTTATAACAAGTAGAGTTGCAGAGCAACAAGTCCCTTCCAAGAAGGTAGAAAGCACGTGCTTTGATGTTCATGAAAACGATTTGTTCCATAGAAACAAAGGCTCATGTGGGGGTTTCACCAGTTGATCTTTCATAAGATCCATGTGATATCAAATATCCATGTATATTTTAGTCACATCAATTCATTGAATTACTGGGAATAGGTTATTATCATGGCTTTACATATTGGATTATGATGAACATAAAACACATCATGTTACCGCCGTATCAAAAGCTGTTGAAATTTGAATTGTTATTTAATGCTTTCAAGCATTTGCACATGTAAGTTATCGTTTCTTTTGACACATAGAGACAACGATGCAATAGTGTTCTGGACCAGGTTCTTTTCAAATTTTGCACAACATGAATTCCAATGCATATACATGAATCTTGATGTGCATTGTTGTGGTTCTTTGAGCAATGAACTGCCACATATAATGAGAATTTTGAATTTTGCTTAAAAGAAATTAAGAAGTCGAACAAGGTTATATATCATAATAAAATTTGAAAACTTCAAATTATTATTAAAATTGTTCAAATTTAAATTAAAAAAATAATAGTATTACTCATACTATTTCTATAAAGTGTATATACTCCATAGTTAAATACTCACACTATATGTACCTTTGTTTTATTTTTCAATGTAGTGCAACACAAAATGGCTAGATATCTTTGGGTTCAAGCATTGATACTTCATAAAGTACGTAGTTTAACAATGTAAATATGAATCTTGTCAACTTACGTGAATCATGGACTCTATACAACCTGAATGAAGATAATATTGACATAAAATCAGGTCAAATTTATTGACATAAAATTAGGTTGATTTGAGATATGGGTTTAAAGTTGATGTATGATGTATAAAGTTGATCAATGCTTTTAATCTTGTTGGAAATCCCCATCAATGAAAGGATTGAAACCAAAAGTCGACGAAGGTAGGATTTATGTAGCCCTACAGGATCTAAATGTTCCATGGGGTCTCATCTGTGACCAAAGGTAATGGAATATTTCTTATGTACATATCAATTGTTTTTAAATAATCCCTTTCCATGTGGAGTGTTAGGGTCCTAACCCGCACATAGGTAGAACAATATATTCGGATGTAATAAAGGTCAATATTAATAAGGCCTTGCAATAAAATAGAATAAGTCGAATGTAAGAAGACCTAAT
>JZKD02S1787211.1:5081-27529 GCA_000966675.3 Picea glauca
GATGCTTTGTGGCAGTCATCTTTAGCCTTTTCTTCATGATTTGAATCATCTTATCTTTCTCTTATAAAGAAGATTTTACCCCCTGAGGGCCTTCAGATTCTAATCTCTTGACTTGAGTCTTCCAAGCTCTGTTGGATGATTTTTCTTATCTCAACTATCCCTCTAGCTTAAGTGCATGAGTTTTCAACCTTGAACACTTTAAGATCAGACCTAGGTAGTCTGAATAGAGCATGTCACTCGTGTTTCTATGGAATTTCACCTTGGTTGGGGCACTAATGTTTTCATAATGCAGCTTGACCTCAGACATGTTATCATCATCTGCAATTTCTATGTTTAGTGTATTCTTCTCTATATCTCTGACTGAGAACAGAGAAGACCTATGTTGAGAAATATTTTCCACCTCAGGTATTAACTCCCTTATTTCACGCATGGCCAAGCTTCTTTTCACAACATATTTCTTTGCTAAATCTTCTTTATATTGGTAGACTGCTCCAGGTGCTTTATCAAAAATGTGTTTTTTGCTACTGAAAGCTCTTGAGATGCTTTCACTTTGGGGCATGCTTCTTTTACCAGATTCTTCCTTGTTGGTGACACTCTCCACCATATCCATACTTACTTTCTCTTTAGGCTCTTATTCCTCTAGATCTACTATTTGTGGGGATTGTTTGATCTTTATCTTCTTGGGAGAATTTTGCTAACTACTAGTGCCTAGGGCCTCCAAACTACTTCTCTTAGTGTAGATAGTTACTCTGTGAACTTGGAATGTCAGCTTCTTAGGGGTTTGTTGTGTATGAGTCTACTATAGGGTTGGCCCCACTTGTTGTGTTTGATCAAGATTCCAGATGGCTTCCATATCAACAAAGGTTTCCAAATTACCCAATTTGTCAAAACCTTCCACATACTCATGTTCATAAGGGTCATGTTTGCTCATTAATCTTCTTTTAGATATGATATGATCTGGATCATATCTTCTCCCTTGTAACTGTGCAAATCCAAACTCCTTGAGTTTGGCCTAGATCTGAGATAAGAAAGATTTGGTCTTCACAACAAATGGTCCTATGATGAAAGGAAATTTTAGGTTCGACGCCTTGTGCATTTTCAGGAAATGTTATATCTCTGAGATGATTCTTTGCCTGATGAACTCAATGGAAAAGACTCTCAGTGTCATAAATATAGGGAGAATATAAGTTGCCTATTGACAACCATATACCCAAATTACTATAGAATGCATGAACAACACCCAATCTCCTACTTTTTTTTCTGAATTTGGTTGTAAGTATCTTTTCATGTCCTCTAGGAGTCTTGGCAAGCTGGTGTCGAAGATCCAATAGTAAATTCTGGACATGAAAATGAGCATTGTGATTATTTTGCATTCCATGGATATGAACGTTGATTCACGAAACTCTTTAGTGTTTGTCTCTGGGAACATTTTCAGCAAGTATGTGTAATACCTGAAGTGACTTAGTGATTGGAAGTTCACTAGCTATTTTTGTACATTATCAGCTATGAATTTATCAAAACTGATACATACTGACTGATTGGATTATGACTAAAAAAAAGGTTAACAAAAAACCTAACATGACGTCAACTACATATTTTTCATTAACTAGACCTAAAATATGACTGAGTATGGAACAAGCCCACTGGATCTCGATAACCATGGCATCTACATTCATTGGCAAGGAAAGATTCTCAGAATATTTCTTGGGTTTGACAATTGTCTGTAAAAATAGGTTTTTGACCTCAGGGGGACATTCTCTGTAAACTGTGACTAGATTTTCTTCCTCGAAGGGTTCAAACATTGTGGAAGGGGACTCTAGTATGTCGAGGGTGCATCGAATGGATGGGAAATATATTATACATAGGACCTATGACCCTAATCTATTTAAAACGGCTCTCTCTTCCTGTGAGTATTGTTCAGCGCACCAGCCTATGAATTATGGGAAATGGAATGCGACTTCGACGATGTAAGGGACTATGGAGGCTTGGACCACTCCAAGAAAGGGTATTTGTCTCCCTACATGATCTAGAAAAATGGATCTGGACACAGAGACAGGTGAGACGGTTATTTCGATGTCAAATACATTAGAGTCTCTGTCAATTATGGCTTCTTCGCTTAGGGAGGGATGTTTCTTTGTTATAGACAAAACCACAGGATCCATGGTGATGATGAAAAATACCTGTGAATGAGTGGAAGATGTGTGAATTTGGTGCACTGTTGAGCTTAGTTTCCACTGGAGCGGTCGCGCCACTTTTACCATTCAAATGATTTTAAAAATAATAAAATAATGACAAGGGTCCCCTCTTATATACGCTTCCCAATATCAGGGACAAGGCAAAGAAGTTTTGGGTAGACTGTTTTTCACCTTGATATGAATCTAGTGGTGCCACGTCGTCTTGAGGTGAAACCACGATATTTTCATCTGCCCTCTTTCAAATAAATAAAATCTTTGCTAGTTATCCACCCGATATGGCCACTGACCATTGGTCTGTGGTGCATGAGATCTGTGGTCCACCGTGTCCCATCAACTCCGCATATTTTCTAGATTTAGCCTTATTCCACTAGATGTGGCCTCGTCTTCAAGTTTATCGCGTCTCTACACTGGTTTAGCTCCTCGCCAAGTCTCGAGACTTGGATTCCATCAAAAACATTTACGGTGATAACAGTTCCAATCACCTTCTTTAAGCAAGAGACATGAAAAACAGGATGGAGCTTAGAATAACTAGGAAAAGCTAATTGATAGGCCACCTGTCCCACGAGCTTGAGAACTATATAAGGACCATAAAATTTGGGTGTCAGTTTTTGACAATGTTTGACCTTGACTGAAGTTTGTTTATAAGGTTGCAGTCGAAGAAATACTTGGTCTCCTTCAACAAATTGATGTTTTGAACAACCTTGATTGACTTGTTTCTTCATGCAATTCTGAGCCATGACCAAATTCTCTTTGAGGGTACAAACAATAGCTTCTCGAACTATAAGTGTTTGGTCAACCACCTAAACCTTCAAGACACCTAACATGTAGGAGAGAACAAAAGGTGGTTTTTGTCCATATACTACTTCAAAAGGATTCATGTCAGTGGTTGTATGGTAATAAGTGTTGTACCACCATTGAACTAAGGGTAACCATTGAGCCCATTGATTTTTCCTTTCAGAGGAAAAACACCTCAAATAATTCTCCAAACACTTATTGACAACTTCAGTTTGACCATCAGTATGGGGATGATAGGAAGTGTTGAGATGTAATTGGGTGCCTTGTAGCCTGAACAGTTCTTGCCAAAAATTGCTGGTGAAAGAGGGATCTCGATCAAAAACAATAAAATGAAGCATGCCATGAAACTTGAATTTATGATTCATGAAAAGTTGAGCCATAGTGGATGTATTAAATGGATGTTGAAGAGAACATAAATGAGCATACTTGGAAAGATGATCAACTACCACCATGATGAATAATTTATTTCCTAATTTAGGTAATCCCATAATGAAATCCATAGAGATGTCCCTCCAAATAGCAGGTGGAATCGAAAGAGGTTGGAGTGTGTCAGGGGTTTTGATTGTTTCTCCCTTGTTACATTGACAAACATCACATTATTCCACAAAAGTGTGAACGTCCTTTTTCATACCATCCCAGAAAAAAGAATGCTTGACCCTATCATAGGTTTTGGTAAACCCTGAGTGCTCAGTTGTGGGAGTAACATGAAGCTTAGAAAGCACCGTGGATTTAAGTTGTGACTGTTTACTTAAATACAAACAACCTTTGTAGTGACGCTCATCATTGTTCCAAGATTACCGTGGGGAAACTCGAGAATTGTCTTGGAATTGTTGGATTAGATGCAAAATTTTAGGATCTTGTAGCCATTCCTGGCGAGCATCTTGCAACCAATCTAGTACAATGAAGGATAGGGAGAAAAGGGACCCTTCCTCTTCATATTTTTGAGAAAGAGCATCAGTAACCACATTTTCTTTATATTTCTTGTAAATGATATCATAATCATAGCCAAAGAGATTAGTTACCAATTTTTGTTGCACAGGAGAGGAAGGTTGTTTCTCAAGAAAATACTTGAGGATTTGATGATTTGTCTTAATTTGGAAGTGTTTCCCCAAGAGACAAGGGTTTCATAGATCCACTATATGCAGAATAGCCAACATTTCCTTTTCATAGATTGATTGGCCCAAATGACGTTCTAAAAATTGTTTTTTGGTAAAGGCCAAAGGTCTGCCCTCTTGCATAAGGACTACCCCAATTTCTCTCTTGGAGGCATCACATTCCAGGAAAAAAGTCTTTGTGAAATCAGGAAGGGCCAAGACCAGAGTAGTGCACATAGTCGCCTTCAATGATTGAAAGGCCAGATCAGTTGCAGGAGTCCAAGTGAAATAATTCTTTTTAAGTAGAGCAATGAGAGGTGCCACAATATTTCCATAATTTTGAACAAACTTGCGATAATAGCCTGTTAAACCCAGAAAACCACACAATATTTTGATAGTCTTGGGGCGAGGCCAATCCTGCATTGCTTAAATCTTCTTAGGATCCACTCGGACACTAGCCTTGCAAACAATATGACCCAAGTAATCGACTTCTGAGGCACCAAAGTCACATTTAGAGTGTTTGAGGAAAAGTTTATGATGAGAGAGTAGATGAAGAACTTGATCCACACGGGCAAGATGGGATTTCCAAGTTTTACTATAGATGAGAATATCATCAAAGAAAACTAAGAAAAAATGATGGAGAAAAGGATGGATGACATGATTCATGGTGATTTGGAAGGTGGATGGGGTATTATAGAGGCCAAAGGGCATGACCAAGAACTCATAGTGACCCTCATGAGTTAGAAAGGTAGTCTTGGGGATGTAAGCATATTACATATGTATCTGGTGGTAGCCAGAATGCAGATCAAGTTTAGTGAAATACTGAGCACCACTCAACTCATCCAAGAGATCATCAATGATAGGAATAGAAAACTTGTCCTTTATGGTGAGTTTATTGAGGGAACAAAAGTCAGGACACATGCACCAAGTACCATCTTTCTTAAGTACCATGACCACATGAGAAGAATAAAGGATGGTACTAGGGAAGATAACACCTTCTTGTAGAAATTTCTGCACTAGTTTCTCTATTTCATTATTTTGGGAAGAGGGATGACTATAAGGGAGAACATTGGGAGGAAGACTACAAGGAACAAGGGGTATGGAATGATCATGAACACCACGAGAAGGTGGAAGTCCCTGAGGAGTGGAAAAAACATCTTGGTGTTTGGAGAGAATATCTTGGAGGTTAGGATGCACAAAGGGTGTCTCAACCATGTGAATAGAATGGAGTTGAGCAGTAATACCAGACTGGCCTTTATTGAGGATATTTTCCATGAGATGGGAACTAATGATCTAAGGAGAATTAGTTGTGAGACCTTGGAAGTGATACATTTTTCCCTCCTATTGGAATTGCATGGTTAATTCCTTAAAATCTATAAGAATGGGACCCAAAGTGCGTAACAATTCAACACCTAGAACATTGTCACAACTACCCATTTCAATGGAAAACATATGAGATTTCAGGTGTTAATGGCCAATTTGAAGACGTAAATTTCACAACGCCCACCACATTTCATGGACCTACTATTTTTTATCATGATTTGAAATTTATTGACAGCGCGAATATAACAATTAGTTTCCTGGGAAATGTGATGATGAATAAACTTGTGGGTGATATCACTGTCAACAAGGATGATGACCTTCCTATTCTTAATATATCCAATTATCTTGATGATTTGTGGAGAAGAGAATCGAGTGAGGGCATGCAAGGAAATGATTGGTTCAACTTCAGGTAGGTCAACGGGCTCCTGGGTAGCATCAGGAAGGGAGGGATCTTCAACAAGTGGAATTGTCACATATTCTTTGGGAACATCTTCTGAAATGGCCATAAAATTTTTGTGTTCCTTACAGTTGTGCCCCGGAAAATATTTTTCATCACAATTATAGAAACGACCCTTCATTTAGCATTCAACCATTTCACCCCTAGTAAATTTATGGACCTTGAGGGGAGTGACATGGGGGTTAGGATTAATGGGTCAAGGGCGAGGAAAAAAAGAGGGTTTTTGGTTCTAGGAAAAAACAACTTGTTGGGCCTCTTTAGCACATTTAGTAGCTTCCAACCAAGTCTAAGGGAAGGCCATGAGAACCTCGGATCGGATTTCATCCTTTAGGCCACTAATAAAGAATTCATAGAAGAAAGCATCCGACATACCCTCAGTTCGAAAGGTCAAATGCTCAAAAGCAGTTATAAAGTATTCCACTATGCTTGACTATTTCAACTTGGTCAAACGACCGAGATAGTGGGTATCAGTGTCAAAGCGATCATAGATCTATGCAACAAAATGGGTCCAAGAAATACACCCCTGACATGAATTTTTACACCATTTCCACCATTTCCATCGTTCGGGATCTAGATAGAGGAAAACATTGCGAAGTTTGGCCAACTCATCAATAATACCATGCAGAGAAAAATAATGCTCCATTTGAGTGACCCAACCCATAGGATTGGAGCCATCAAATTTATTGACCTCGACACGGGGAAGAAAGGGGTCATGCTGAAAGGAGTTGGATTGAAAATATAGAGAATGAGAAGAATCAACAGCATCGGGTTGGTATAAGCAGGAAGGACCCAAAGGGAGGTTCAACAAATGGTTGAAAACAGACTCGAGGGTGTTAAATTGGTTCATGAAGTTGGCTTCCATGGTGTCAAATTTGTGTTGGACTTGGGTCTCGAATTGTGCAAGGTGGGAATTGGTAGAGCCAATTTCATATGTCACTTGATTGATGGAAGCTTTCAGTTCTTGGTTGCGAGTGTTGGCCATTTGGAGAGAGGAAGTGCGAGTAAGGAATAATGGGTGGGTGGGACCACAAAAAAGGACTTATAAGTGATAGGTACCATGATGATCAGGGAAATAAGGGAAATATAATGGAATAGGTAGAAAAATAGGGAAGTTGATATGGGGTCAGGTCCATTGAGAAAAAAAGGATTAAAAATGAAAGGTATGACTGCAAACAGGGATAAAAGGGAAATCCAATGGGATAGGTCCCAAATAAGTGTCTCGATGGGACCATTATACTCTTATTTTTATTACTGCTGCAAATTTATACTTCGGACTGAATAATACTATAGTGTTGAAATTCCCGAATGCTTAACAGGAAGAAATGTGTAGTAATTTTGCAACCATAATACAGAAGGCACAGTTGCATGGCAATAGATATTGTATGTTCTATTTTTATTTATGTCCCAAGTGTTAGGGTATTCATGGTTTCTACAGACAAGGGTTTTCTCTATGATATATCTCTCTGATATACGTGCGGGTTCCAATAGTAGTACTCGGCCCAATATCTCAGGGCACCAACTATGGAGGCTAGACCGTTCCCTTGTACTACTCAACTGCCCAGGTACTAGAGAGTATCTTCCTGAGTGTTTTTCTCAGTGGCACTATAGTAGTTAGGCAGCCAATTGATTTATCTATGGAATGCTTTAGGAGATCTAGGTTGATCTGTATGCAAGTGGTGTCTGATGCACTACCACTCGAAGGGGTACCAACAAGGGTTACAAGGGTGGCCAACAAATGTGTGCTTAAGTACCTCTTGTATTTCTTGTGGGTATTACTCCCCCACCATGGGTTTATGCATGTAATGATAGATCTCTATAGTTTTAAGATGTTAGAATATGTCTCTACCCTGAAAAAAAATTCACCTGCAATTTTCTGCCGAGGAAAGTGCTCTCATACCACTTGTAGTATTCCAGATATAAAATAGTATGCAAAAAAAAAATATTTTTGCTATAAATGACATAGAAACAATGATATAACCAGAAAAATACCAGAATAACACCAGAATGAGCACTTTGATTATTGATAGCAATGTTCACTTGCATCTTCAAGGGGGAAACCTCCAGCAGAGCAGAGCTCTATTACAATAATATCCAAGAAAAAACTTATCATACCCTCTACTCTTATTTATACTAAGTCCATCTATCCAAAAGAACAATCTAGAGGAAGATCCTTCTAGAAGCGGAAGCTTCTATTAGGTCTTCTTACAATTGACTTATTCCTCTTTATTGCTAGGCCTTATTAATATTGACCTTTATTACATGGAAGTATATTATTATACCCACTTGAGGGGTTAGGTAGGTTAGGTACCTAACACCCCCACTATCTCTCTCTCTCTCTCTCTCTCTCTCTCTCTCTCTCTCTCTCTCTCTCTCTCTCTCTCTGACACTCTCTCCCTCTCCCTATCTACCCCAATATTTCCACCTCTATCTACCTACCTTTTATCTCCTTCCCTCCCTCCCTCTATCTTCCTCTATCTCTCCACCTTCATCCTTATCCCTCCCTCTCTTTCTCTCTCTTTCCCTTCATCCTTCAATCCCTCCCTCACTTCCCCTCCCTCCCCCATGTCTCCCCCTCTTTGTCTCTTTGCCCCTCTCTGCCTGCAAGAGAGAGTCATGGGAGACAAAGGGGGAGAGAGAGATAGGGTGAGAGAGAGTGGGAGGGAGGGAGGGAGGGAGGGAAGGAGAGGAAGAGTGTGAGAGGGAGTGTCAGACCTCAACCAGGTTTTGAGGAAACTTTGGTCAGCTTTGGCCCACTTTTGGACTTCGACACACTTGTCGAAGAAGGAGTGCCCAAGCAGAGCAGAGATAGCGGATCTCACCCATTTTTTAGGGTTATGTGGACCGAGTAAAGGGTCCTCTAGGGTTTTGTAATGAGTTTATGAGATGTCGGCCTATAGGGATTCCCCATGTTTAGGCATTATTGTAAGGGTTTGTAAAAGTATAAATAAAGGGGAATTTATTGTATAAGTAGAGAAGTGAAGGTAGTTATGGGTGAATACAAGTTATTTTATGCAAAGAGTTGTATGTGGTCAAGGCTTTGTGATCGACCATGATTTTGTATAAGGTGCTAAGTGTTGTGGGAAGATATTTTGGCTCTTTGAAATTGACCTAGTTTTAGAAGGAGGATCTAGTGCTTAGTGCGTAGATCTCATGTCCGGTGTGGAGTTCAACTATGTGGCTTAGTGCACATGAGTGACTGAATGTAATATCTCAATAGATAATAAAGAGTCGAAGCGGCTTTGTGGACGTAGACACACCCTGGGGTGAACCACGTATATTTGGCGTCTCATGCTTTTCTTTTTGTTGTGTTATTTCTATTATAAATCTACTTAGTGCTTTGATTATGATGTATAATAGATAGATCTTTTGTTGCTTATGCGCTTTACTTGTGTTAAGGTTAAATGAATGCTAGATTTAACTTATACTACTAAGTGCTTAGGTTATATAATCATTTGTTGCTAGTGCGCTAATCTATCTTTGATTATTCCATGTGATGTTAAGAAACTAATGCATGCCACCTTATAAGCGTTAATAGAATGTTTTGCGACATGATTTTATCACATATATGTGTCCCAGCCTGGTTACAGACACCTGTGTCCTGTAATCCCCCTGCTTCTACCTCGGGTGAGACTTCTCCTGCTTCACAGGTGTTACCTAAAGGGCTGGTATTCGGGGTTTTGTTGGTGCACTGTTAAGCATTGAACCCTGGGTCTTCCCTTATGCCAACAAATGGTTTCGTTGTCGGGACTTGAAACTGTGATTGTTGGGAACTGAAGTAAAGAAAAAGAGAAGCTTTGTAAGTAGATATGCTGCTAAAGTGCACAATACTCTACTTGGCTTGCGATTATTTGTGCTAAGAAGGTAAGATTATATGAAGAAACAAGGTAAGATTCTAAAGAAGCAAGCTTTGTGTTTTGATCAGAGAAAGATAATTGAATTGTTTTTTTTTAAAGCATGAACTTAAGTATGTTTGATAGATTTTGTCCTAGTCTAAAGGATAAGGTGAAGTTGAAAGAAAGAGTTGATTTGAGTAAATTTAATGGAAATGAAGAAAGATATATTATTCCTATGCATAGTAAGAGTTTTTGGACTAATAAGTGGATGCAGGAACCTAGAAAGATTTTTTGCAGATTGCAGGTCCAACACTATGATCCTAGGGGAAGTGTGCAGTACAGAAAAGGTTGGGGGAAATTTAAAAGAAAAAGAGGATTGACTTTGTGTTATAATTGCAGAAGGCCGAGACATCTTGCTTAGGAATGTCCTGGGGTAGGCCCTATTAGTCTTTCTTGTAAGGTTGTTGGTCATGAGGTTGAGGATTTTCCAAGGATTATTGCTAAAGTTGAAGGGATGAACATAAGACAAGAAAACTATGAAAAAAGTCAAGAGACTAAGGGAATGTTAGAAAGTCCTAAGGGAAAGGGTGAGAGGAAGTTAAGACTATGTTATTATAGTTGAAAGAAATGATGGATGTTCATAAAGATGTCAATTTACAAGAAATCATGAAAGCAAAATAGTGCATAAGTGCAAGAATAAAAGAATTCGACATAGATTGTATCTTGGATGAAGAAACACAAGTGAAAATTATGATAGAAGAAACTTGGGAAGTTTTGGGAAAGCCTACTATGGTTCCTTCTTTGGGAAGGATAGGCTTGTTTAAGGTCAAGATGATAACTTTATGTGGAAGAGTAACTACTGTACCTATTATTGTTCATGGAACATCGACTGAAGAAGAATTTGAAGTCATTAGGTTTGTTGGGGATAGGGCCCCTTTTCCACTATTGTTAAGTAAGACTTGGATTGAGAAGGATCAGATCAGAAGGAAAACAGAGGAAGAATCTATAGAAAAGAAAAAGAAAGAATTAATGGATTACATAGCTAGGAAAATAGATCGACTAATATAAGAACGAGAGGATAATTCGAAGCAACAAAGCAAAGTAACAACACATGAGGGACAAAAAGCAAGAGAATTAGCTATCAAGGTTGAAAGAATACAAGTAGACTTGAAGAACCTATTTATTCAAGAAAGAAGTATGCCCACTTGAGAAATGTTAAGAAAAGGGATATTAGCTTCAGAACCCTTGAGGGAACCTCAACAATGTGAAGCCACTACGCTAGGGGAAGATAGGAATAAAAATGGAAAGAGGATTCCAGAAATAGTTAGAGAGACTCGGATAACAGGAAATAAGTCAAGGAAGCTCAATAAAAAGAAAGCTAAGTTGGAAAATCTACAAGAAGTTACAGAAACCAGATGGAAGACTTTACAGACTAGAACCTTGCAAGAGGTAGGTTCACAGGATTTGAACCTCGCTGGAATAACAGGTTCGCGTAGATTTGGACTTCGCGCTGGAAAAGTTAGATGACCATTGGAGGCACCCCGGCCATTAGAATGATGCTCTGAAACAGTTATAAAATGCATTTATGGTCTTATGGACTGCTTTTGGATGGTGAGAGAATGCCATAACGGATAGATTTACATTGATGGAAGCATTTCCTGGCTGTTGGAAGATCTGTCACAATACCCCTCTTATTTAACTCGATGATCGTTGCGTTGGGACCACTTTTTGCTACCTATTATTAACTGAGCTAAGCAGATAATTTTCCAAGTGTCGAGTTGTGCTATCTGAAACTAGACCCCGCCTGTCTGTTTGTCTACCCCGCATGTCCATTGTCTACCCTGCCTGTCTATTAAAAGCTAGATTTTCGGTGATCTTGATTTTATGAGAAGAACTAAATGACTACAAATTATTAATAGATGTTTAACATACAATAACAGAGATACAGTAAAACTGGTTTTCTATTCAATAAGGAAATAAGTTGAAACTGTAGAATGCAGTAGAAAACGATCTTGTTGGAATGGTGGCAGCTTATCTCTGAGAAGAGATGTGACAGTTGTGCTCATTCGCAAGAAGATAATTACAATGAGGCTCTGAAGGAATTTTTACAATAAATAGGAGTTTCAAAAACCCTAGACATCCAAAAACCTAACCCTAGGAGATGAAGTGTCAAAAGTCATGTGGACCCCGTTTGGGTAAGTTAGTACATCAACTTCCTAGGGTCGTAAATTTCGCATATGATCTTTGTTTTAGGCATACGATAGCCTGTTGGAAAGATCTATCCAATGAATACAATTGTTGACGAAAATTTCATGTTGAAATTTTTTTAATGCAACATACCCAAAAAACATCATTTAGGGCCTCAAAATGGCTCTAGAAGTTCAAGACCCGAAAAACTGCTAAAAATAGTAGATTACCAAAATTGCCAGAAAGTTGTTTTGAGCCAGCTGGAAAAGGTGGGTGGACACTGATGTCCACCTGGATCAATCCTCCCTCCTTAGGAAGAAATGGTCTCCATTTTGTTGAGTTCCCCCATTAGATGAGGAAATTTCTGTTGAATTTGGCCTGTAATGCCCCTTTCTAAATAGGAGCTTCAGAGAGGAGGCTTAATAGTCTAAACCGCCCTGCTAGACTATAGCCAGAGCCAAAAAAGGGGTAAACAAGGTTACTAGATGTCACTCATTCAAAGTTGTTATGTTCGGAAAGTGACATTGAGATAAAAAGGGTTAAAAGTGTGTTTAAGTCATTATGAGCTAAAAATATAACAAACAAGCTAAAATTAAAGGTCAACAGTGAATTAGGGTTTTAGCAGTGAATTAGGGTTTAGGAAAGATATAAGATGAGGGTCAGCAACTTAATTCAGGATTATGCAGATTATGACTTGTCAGTAAGAAGTAACGCACATCTCAAGAGAGATAGTTCAGTGGATTCTAGGACGAAGACACCAATTGGTTGATTTCGGTGTTGAGAGACACACCCTAGTCACTAGGGAGATCACACAAGTCTTCCATTATTATTCAACAGCAGTTACGCAGGGTCTTGCAACAAAGGCACACTTATTCAGGGTGAGGGCGCATCTTCGGAGGAGGATTAGTGGATCAACTCACCCCATACAGGGAGATTTCAGAGATTCCACCCTGATCCATTTCGAGAAGAAGGCAAGGTGCATCTTTTGCTTGGTTTCTCATCCGGTTCCGACAGTGGAATCACTAGGGCATGTTTTCCCCGAGAGGGAGAGGTGCATCATTTAGTTTCTTTTATATTTCGGCTAGATCACTTTTGTCCTCAATCTAGCCAAGTCATTCATTGTATCCATATGTATTCGGCATTTGTACTCCTAGGAGATTTAATAATATAATTTTGTCGTCTTTTGTCGCCAATATTATTATTTGAATGATCATTTGTTTGTTGTAAACAACTAATCCCACACACATTAATAGTGTTTCCTAGACTATCCAAGTCAGGAAAATTACAATGGTATCATATCTTTAGTTCTGCCAGCCTGTGACTAAAGACGATGAGTGCAGCAGAAGACCTAGATATCTGCGAGCACGAAGGGGACGAATATGTCTCGTACGACAGGTGCAAGGAAAGAAGGTCAAGGCCTGACTTTCCTATTTTCCATCCCATCTTAGAGGAAGAGGAAGAGGCGCACAAGGAAGCTAAGAGAAGGGCAAAGCGTGAGGTTGAGCGCGAGGCAGAAAGGATGCTAGGAGACAGATATGAGCGACCAGAGGGAAGCAGAAAGGCCCCCATGGAGCCAAAGGCAGCCTTCATGAATTTTATCAACGATATAGTAGCTAATCAGTGGGACATGACTCAGTCTCTGGCACAAGTGGCTTATATATTGGCTATAGTGGGCACCCCAGGCACACAAGACCCACATGGAGCATAGGGAAACTCAAGGGAAAGAAGTAGACCCCAATCTCCTACTTGTGCATACAGCCCTTCGAGTAGGATTCCCAGACCTTTGTTTCCCAGTTTCCAGAGAGCACCCCAGCAGCATCACAGCTACCAATATCACAGAGGCCACCCACTCATGCAGAGGACATCACAGAGTATAGGAGGGAGTATGCAGCATTGGGCCGTAACCTCCAGCACGACATGACCCTAGTCGAGTATTGTGGGATCATACTCAGCAACCTCCCTAGAGAACCATGAAGAGGAGGACCGCAACAGAAGCAAGGTCATAATATTGATTTCATCCGAAAAGTTGGTAAACTCACCATACCTTCTTCTGAAGGATCATCCAAATGCACTGCCAGAGCTTGGGTACATAAGCTAGACACATACTACAAGATCAACTAGATGACCGAGACAAAAGCCATTAGTTTTGCTACCTTACACTTGGAGGGTGAGGCACACGAGTGGTGGCACCATGGATTGGTAACAGTGGGTCGTAGTCACATCACCTCCTATAGGGAGTTCACAGAGAGACTCATGGAAAGGTTTGACAGGAGGGATCCCGAGATCCACTTCAGGGATATAGCCCAGTTGAGACAAACTGGCACAGTAGAAGCATTCATCATGGAGTTTCAGTGGGTAGCTATGGCAGTGACCGATATATCAGACCCCAGGTTTATCATGCTATTCACAGAGGGGCTCACAGAGCCTTTGAGAGGATGGGTGAAGGCATGTAGACTGCCCACCTTACAATATGCCATCCTACGCACTTGATATTTGGTAGACTTAGTGCCAAAGACTAAACCCTTTTCCAAACCCTTCATACCCCAAAAGGATCGAGACAGGAAGCCATTCCAGAGAGAATGGAAGGGAAAGGAGAAGTTGGATGATGAGACAAGGTGAGAGCTTATGAGAAAGAAGATTTGCTTCAACTATAGAGACCCTTGGGTCCCAGGCCACAAGTGCATGGGCAAGGGAGAGACTCATTATATTGAGGTGGTCACAGACAGTGTGGACAGTGAGGAGGAGGAGCATGATAGTGGATCCACTAGCTCAAAGGAGGATTCAGCATAGGCAGAGGAGCAACCTCCTCGTAGTCCACCGACACTGGTAGGAGAACACCCTCTGGTAGTTCCACAATCGCCTTAGCAGGCTAATAGATGAAAACCAGTAAAGGGAGGAGTCATGGCAACCCTTTCTAGTGTTCCCAAGTATGATACCCTCTGGATCAGAGGGACTATTCAGGGTCAATGAGAAATCTCCCTAATCGATGGTGGAGCCACCCACAAATTCATTGATGCTTCACTAGTATCGATATGGGCACTTCAGACAGGAGTTTGAGGTGTTTGATGTTACAATAGCAAATGGCCACACAGTGGAATGTTTAGATAAAGTTCCAGACTTGGAGATAAAGTTAGGAAACTACAGAGTGAGAGACACATTTTATGTAGTTGACCTATTTTACATAGATGTGGTGTTGGGAGTTCAGTGGATGATCACCTTGGGAAAAATCACCACCAATTACCAAACCTTGGAGATGGGGTTCAGAGACCGTGATGGGAAGAAGGTTGTTCTAAGAGGTATGTCGACAGGAGCACCCAGGACAATTTTAGCCAAGAGGATGGAGAGGATCTTGATACATGGGGAGGTATCATATGCCACAGAGTACTTGATCACTACGCAGAAGGATTTAGAGGGCCGACAACAGTATCACAAAGATATCAATAAATTATTGGGAGGACATCATCAATTTTTTGGGTCGATTTTGCCAGGGAAACCACCTGACAAGGGGTTTGAGCACACCATTGAGTTGGAGGAGGGGGGAAAACCTATGATCACACCCCCCTATCGTCATCCTATGATATTCAAGGATGAGATAGAGAAGGCAATAAAGGAATTGCTAGTGATGGGATACATTAGATCGAGCAACAACCCATTCGCCTCTTCAGTTGTTTTAGTTCTGAAGAAGGATGGCACCATGAGGATGTGCATTGATTACCGGTCCTTGAACAAGAAGACCATCAAGAATCGATATCCTATCCCATGCATTGACGAATTAATGGATGAACTACATGGGGCAGTTTTCTTCTCAAATATTGATCTATGCTCTGGGTATCATCAGATCAACATCCGAGAGAAGGACATAAAGAAGATGACATTTCGATGCCACTTTGGACATTTCGAGTTCCTGGTTATGCCATTTAGGCTAACCAATGCACCCACCACATTCCAGTCTTGCATGAACCACATATTCAGAGATTAGTTGAGGAAATCAGTCCTAGTTTTCTTCGACGACATCTTAGTCTATAGCAAGACATGACAGGAGCACATGAGGCACTTGAATGAGGTATTGAGCATCATGGAGGTGCAATCACTATACGCCAAAGAGTCCAAGTGTGATTTTGGTATGACAGAGCTTCTTTACTTGGGGCACATAATCAGTGCACAGGGGGTACAGGTGCACCAGGAAAATATCAAGGCCATTCTAGATTGGCCAACGCCTAGGAACGTGACAGAGTTAAGGAGTTTCTTCAGGTTGTTCAGCTATTACAGGTGGTTCATCCAGGGTTTTTATCATATTGGAGCACCATTGATAGATATTACCAATAATGGGGCTTTCATCTAGACCGAGGATTCACAAAAATCCTTTGATCACATGAAGGAAGTCATGGGCACTTATCGAGTGTTGGCAATACCAGATTTCACCTTGCCATTTGTACTAGAGTGTGATGCATCCAGCGAGGGTATCGGGGCAGTTTTGATGCAGGGAGGACACACCATTTTATTTGATAGAAGGAAGCTTAGTCATCCTGATAGGTTGTACTCCATTTATGACAAAGAAATGTTGGAAATCATGCATGCCTTGACATAATTCAGGCAATATTTGGTGGGAAGCAAATTTGTGGTCAAGACAAATAACAATAGCTTGAAGTATTTCCTTGAGTAGAAGGACCTCAGTGAGCACCAGCATAAATGGTTGATGAAGTTATAAGAATTTCAATTCAACATAGATTATTTCAAAGGGAAGAATAACATTGTCGCGGATGCACTATCAAGGAGACTTGCGACATGTTCTTTGATGGAGATTTCAGCAGATTGGAAATCCCACTTGTTAGTGGAATATTCCAAGAACAATCTCGCTTGTGAGGTTATGGATGGGAAGATACAGTATGACAGGTATAGGGTCATTGATGACGTCATATTTTACAAGGACAGATTCTACTTGGTGCAAGATTCGGTACTCAGAAAGAAGATCCTCACAACAGTTCATGATTCACCGCTAGCAGGCCATCAGGGGTTTTTCAAAACCTACAGACAGATTAGGGAGAGGTTCTCATGGAAGGGCCTCAAACAGGACGTTATGAGACACGTTAGTGAGTGTGTGACTTGCCAGTGGAACAAGTCAAAGCATGCTCTCCCAGCATGGCTACTTCATCCACTCCCCATTCCTGAGCAGAAATGGGAGAGTATATCAATGGACTTCATCATAGGCATACCTAAGGCACAAGGTAAGGACTGTATCTATGTAGTGGTCGACAGATTGACCAATTTTTCTCACTTCTATTCCATACTGGCAGAGTACAACACAGTACAGGTAGTTGAGCTATTCTTTAGGGAGGTCTTTAGACTTCATGGGTTGTCGAGGAACATCATCAGTGACAGGGACAGTCAGTTCATGGGGAAATTTTGGAGAGAGATGTTTTAGTTGGTGGGGAGAGAGCTGACATCCAGCAGCAACTATCACCCTCAGACAGATGGGCAGACCGATATCGTAAACAAGTGGGTCGAAGGATATTTGAGGAACTATGTAGGTAGAAAATAGAGAACATTGGTAAAGTGGATTCACTTAGGTGAGCATTGCTACAACACCACTTTCCACATGTCCATTAGTATGACACCCTTTCGAGAATTGTATGGATATGATGATCCCACCTTGGTAGATGTTGGCCCTTGACCATGTTTTGGGAGATTCTTGGTCATGTTGACCTATTTTAGGACTTTGACAGCCTCTCAAAGGAGGAGTGCAAGATGAAGCATAGATCACAGGATCTCGACCCCTTTTTGGGTCCTTTTTGGGTCCTTTTTGGGTCCTTTTTTGGGTTTTTGGGAATATGTAACAGGAATGTGATGTCGGCCCATGGTTTACCCATGTTTAGTCCTATTTTGTAATATATAAATAGACGCTTAGGCTATATGGGAAGAGAAGAGGTGCATCTATGTGATGTGAATGTATGCTAAGTGCAAGTAGAGTTTGTAAGTGCCTTGTGCATGACTGTAAGAGACTTGAAGAGCTAAGTGCGGGTCCTTTTAGTAGATTGTGGAGGGCTTAGTGTTGTAACGCAAGGAATAAGGATCTTGCGAGCTACGTAGATCTGTTTTCCTATGCGGAGTATGGTTTTGGGGCTCTGTGCTTGTAACCGATTGACTGAAGACAATAAAGAAGAAGAGTTGGTGGACGTAGCCCCAGGGTGGGGTTGAACCACGTAAATAATGTGTTATGTCACTTCGTGCCCTATCTTGATGTGTTCACATGTTATTTTCTAAGTGATTTGATGTATTTAGATACATCTACTTATGCCTTGTGCTTGTTATATGTGAGAAAGTTAGATCTGACCTATATGGTTATGTTGAGTGGTTGATCTACTCAGTCTGATCTATTTACCTATGCTAAGTGCTTAAATACATTAGATTAGTGTGGATGTTGCGAAGCCCTGTTTTATCACCGAGGTGGATATTTATTGCATATTGAGGAACTGACGATGCTAAGTGTTTTATTAAGTAGTACAATCACATATCTGTGTCCCAGCTAAAGTTGCAGACACCTGAGTCTTGCAACCACCCCTGCCTCTACCTCGGGTGAGACTTCATCTTCTTCACAGGTGTTTCCGAAAGGGCCAGTAGTTAGGGCTTTGTTGGTGCATTGTTGTAGTGTTGAACCCTAGGTCTGCCCCTATGCCAACAAATGGTTCTGTTGTCGGGACCTGAAGCTGTGATTGTTGGGAACTAAGAAAGAAGAAGCTCTGATTCGACCTGAGATTGTGAAAACTATGTGTGTAGATCTGTGCCCTAGTGCACGGTATTCCAATTGGTTTGCAAGCTTTGTGCTAAAAGAAAAAATCCTGATCTGAAGAAAAGAAGTTGGATATGAAGGAAAGAAGCGAGATCTGAAAGATTTGTGCTCTAAGAAATGTAAAAGTGAGAATTCCTGATTAAAAGAGGTAAGATCTGAAAGCTTTGTTCTCTAAGAAAGGTAATAATATTGAAAAGTTTTAGATCTGAAAGCTTTGTGCTCTGTAGAAGTAAGATAAGTGGAATTTTTTGTTTCTAGAGTACGGATCTAGGTATGTTTAATAGAGTCTGTCCTAGCTTGAAAAATAGGGCACTAATAGATAAGTGGAATTTTTTGTTTCTAGAGTACGGATCTAGGTATGTTTAATAGAGTTTGTCCTAGCTTGAAAAATAGGGCACTAATAGATGAAAGAAGGCTTGATATGAGTAGATATGATAAGAATAGTGAAAGATATGTTATACCTATGCATAGAAAGAATGTTTGGACTAACAAATGGATGTAGGATCCTAGAGAGAATTTGTATCAGGTTAGCTCATATGCTCATAGTGCATAGTACAGGAGAAGTTGGGGATCATTTAAAAGAAAGAGAGGATTAACCCTATGTTACAGCTACAGAAGACTAGGACATCTTGCTAAGGAATGCCCTGGGAAAAGACCTAGTTGTCTTTGTTGGAAAGCTATGGACCATGAAGTGTTGGATTGCCCTAGAATGATTGCTAAGCTGGAAGAAATGAATCTAAATAAAGAAAACCCTATGGAAGATCCAAAAATGGCAGAACCCTAGAAAGAATCAAAGAAAGTATTGCTACAAATAAATGAAACCCTGAATGACCATCAACATGTCAGCTTATCAGAGATCTTCAAGGATAAAGAATGCATTGAAGTAAGAATAGGAAACTTCGACATTGACTATATTCTGGATGAAGAAACACAGGTGAATATCATGAAATAAAGAACTTGGGAAGCTATAGGGAAGCCTGCAATGATCCCTTCATTAGGAGGAATAGGACTATTCAGAGGAAAGTTGATAAACCTATGTGGGAAGCTCGCTCACATACCTATGAACGCTAAAGGAACTTCGACAGAAGAAGACTTTGAGATTATTAAATTTATGGAAGACAATGCCCCATTTACCATGTTACTAGGACAACCTTGGATTGATAGAGATCGAGCTAGGCGAAAGGAAAAAGAAGAAGTTTTGGAGTAGAAGAAACAAGAGTTAAATGATTTCATGACCAGAATGATTGTACACTTGATTGAAGAACAGGAGAGAAGATCGAATATATTTAACACTAGAAACCCAGATGTTGAAGCTTCAAGAACATTAGAAGACCGAAGTACCTACCCCAAACAAAGACGGAGTATTATCCAGGAACCCTAGGGAAGAATATCAACAGCACGAAGTGACTATGACCAAAGAAGATAAGAATCAGAATGGAAAAAGGAATACCGAGACGAAGCTCACTGGAAAAAAGGCTAGAAAGTTAAGTAAGAAGAAATCTAAGATTGAAAATTTGCAGAAGGTTCCAGAGGGAACTTCGTAGATAGAAAAATTGCAAAATTGGAGCTTCATCGAGATATCAAAACAGTGACACATGGCACTTCTCCATGGCGAAGCAATATAGTCGTTGGGGACATTATAACCATTCGATCGACGCTCCAAACAGGTAGAAAGGAAATTATGGTTCGTCATCAGACCATTGGACTGCACCATAATGGACCGAACAAGAGTTAATGGAGGCTCATACCCATTTCTAGCGAACCATTGTCAAGTTCCCTATTTATCCCGTCACGCCACGCACCGAGAACACTTTTTCCAATTGAGAATTCGAGCCCGTAGACTAAGCCGAGTTTATATAGTGATCATCACACTCTTTATCTATATCTCAATAATGTGTCTAATTAGTTGTTTCCCGAACTCGCGATTGTTCACCCCGAGTGCATATGTCGGAAGAATTGAGTGTTGTAGAGAAAGATGCTAAAGAATTTTTTATCGATTTGATGACCGATAAAATCATGTCAATGTCTAAAGGTATCCAGGATTCATTCACAATAACAGTGCAAGCATCTTCGTCCACTGCTCGATCTGGACCATCCCAGCCAGCCGATGAAAAGAGAACCAAGC
This sequence comes from Picea glauca, assembly GCA_000966675.3. Taxonomy (NCBI): domain Eukaryota; kingdom Viridiplantae; phylum Streptophyta; class Pinopsida; order Pinales; family Pinaceae; genus Picea; species Picea glauca. The sequence continues at coordinate 25,878 of JZKD02S1787211.1, forward strand.
ACAGAGACGACCTCGCAAATGCTAAGATGATTCTGAGCATTTTACCCACCTATCTACCACCTCTGAGCGGCGCAATCAATTGAGACAGTGTGCCCAAAGAATTTGAGTATGCTTTGGTCACTGCATACCTACCAAAGGGGATACACGCAGTTCACAGAGATCAAGAAAAGATTGCAGTGTTTAAGTTTAGCGACTTCAACCTCGGCGATAGGAAGGTCTACAACATGCTCGACCCACATAAATAACTGACCAGAACAAAGGGAAATAATTCGAAGAAATTTCCCCAGTCATGGACTATGAACCTCACGCAGTCCATACTGCTCAACGTCATGAATATTCCTCACTTTGGAAGGCACCAAGAAGTGAATGCATGGGTCAAGTTTTTGTTGTACTGTTACCATGGCGGATACTTGTGGTTAAACTGTCGTATCACAGTGGATCCGACATTAATCAATCAGATCACAGGGCTGAGCATGCAAGGACCCAACCCACAGGATTTATATCCTAGAAAAACCATGGACCGAGTTCTCGCACAAAGCATCAAGGACACCTACGGCAATGTCGAGAAGGGAACGCGAGGCTACAAGGTAGCCTCTATTCAGAGTGGCGTAGTGCATCTAGCCTGTCAATTGATCATAGTAAAGTTAGTTTGAAATAACCAACCCACCCAAGTGACTGGCTTTGCAGTCGACCTCGCAGGGAAGTGCGCGGAGGGCCTACAAATGAATTGGGAAAAGTACCTCGTGAACTAGCTGGAACTGAACTGCAGGGAAGCGTAAGATCGAGGATATGAGTTCCAATTCAGCTGGCTTCTAATCTTGATCGCTTTCATCACATGGGAGATGTCAGAAGGTGCGACCTTCCCAGACATCAAGCCCTTTGAACCTCTGGCCATGAAGTTTAGTACACTGTGGTATTCTAGTGACATGAACAAGAAATGACATTCAAATGTTGTATTCCACACATATTACAACCAGCTGAAGACAACCATCCCATCTGAGCCTTGCATCATGCCAAATACTCTCCACAGGTTTCGGCCTTTAATGAAATTCAGCGTGGACCACCATTTCATTTATATTACAGTGCCCGCTGACGAGCACAAGCAGCAACTTCAGTCTTACTACAAGCTGATAGAGGAGGACTTAGAATAAATCATCAAGGACTAGTCAGCGGACCTCCTCATTCCATCCAACCCTGCGGAGATATCCGACATAGATAGTCCAGAAGCAGCGCATGATACACTTGGACCCAGCAAGACAAAGAAGAATGAAGAAGCCCAAGATGTAAGCAGTACCTCAACAAATATTGTTTCCATCTCACCTCAGCAAGGAGGATATGGCGAAGAGATAGATGGTGCAGAATTTGAATATAAGAAAGGCGAGGTTACACCTCCTAGAGATGAGGAGGATCCCTCGAAGAAAAGGAATGTTTCCCCCCCAAATCCTTCTTCCCGAAAGAAATCGAGAGCATACATGACAAAAATTGTAACATACCCACTACCTAAATCAAAATTTTCTGGTCCTCTGTCGGACTCGAACCTCTAAATAACCATGGAGACCCAGCGTAAGCTGGCTCTTTCTCTCACCTACACGGCCTTCTGCACCTTGACTGTAGTCTTCCCTGATCTTAATTTCAGGTTATCGGGGTTTCGT
>JZKD02S1787211.1:31290-51510 GCA_000966675.3 Picea glauca
ATGTCCCAAGTAATGTATTTGCTTCTGAAAGAAGTCACATTTACTGAATTTAGCATAGAGTTGATGCTCTCTTAGCACTTGCAGCACAAGTCTAAGATGTTCTTCATGTTCTTCTTTATTCTTAGAGTAGATTAATATGTCATCAATGAAGACCAGTACAAATTCATCTAAAAATTTACTGAGTACATTATTCATTAACCACATGAAAGTGGCAGGGGCATTGGTCAACCCAAATGGCACTACCACAAACTCATAATGACCATACCGTGTCCGAAAAGCAGTTTTATGGATGTCTTCACCCTTAATTCAGACTTTATGGTATCCCGACCTCAAGTCAATCTTTGAGAAAATAGACGCACCTCCCAACTGATCGAATAGATCGTCGATCATGGGCAACGGGTACCTCTTATTTATGGTTACTTTATTAAGTTGTCTATAGTCTATACACAGTCTAAGGGTGCCATCCTTATTTTTCACAAAAAGGACTGGTGCTCCCCATGGGGACACGCTGGGTCGAATATAACCCTTTTCCATCATTTCTTTCAATTGCAATTTGAGTTCAACTAACTCAGGTGTGCTCATTCAGTAGGGTGTCCTAGACACCGGTACCGCTCCTGGTGCGAGTTCTATTGAGAAGTCAATGTCTCTTCTCAGAGGTATACCCAGTATCTCCTCTGGAAACACATCTCGGTATTCTCTCAGGATAGGGTGATCATCAAGGCTTGGTTCTACACCTTCGGTTGTTTTCAACACCTGTATTGCATATAGGGGACATCCCTTTCGGCAATACTTCCTCATTTGCAGGGTTGATATTTGTCTCACCGAGACCGGTTTTCGGATCCCTTGAAGGGTTATCCTTTTTCCTTCTTCACTCACACATTCTAAGGTTTTATAGTAATAGTCCAGTTTGGCTTTATGGGCGGCCAACCAGTCCATACCAATCAACAGATCGTATGATCCCAGGGGTAATACATTAAGGTTTTCTTGGGTGGGGAATTCACCCAACATTAATTGGCAGGTTGGTATGGCCTCTACCACCTTTCTTTTAGTGCTAGTGGCTAACTGTACCAACCATGGTTTAGTTTTCTTCTGTGGCTGTAGTTTACACTTATCAACAGCTCTAGGGGCTATATAATTTAAATTTGAACCAGGGTCAATCAAAACAGACACCAGATGGTTGAAAATCATACATTCTATTTCCACCACTGAAGCTTGGTGGTCAGCTTGGTTATTATCCAAGGCTGCATAAATCTGTGGCACACTCCTTGCCACATCATTGACTATGGTCGCTTCCTGAAGATTATAAACTTTTTGATTGTTCTGTTGTCAGTGTGGACAGTTTCTCAGGAGATGCTCTTCTCCACAACCCTAGCATTTCAGAGGTTCTTTCTTTGGGTTATCGGTCTTTGTCGGTATAGGTCCAGAAGTTTTATTTCCATCCCCCGAGGGAAAGTTTTGCTGGAGTACACTCCGGGTTGGGAAATTCACTCTGGGGTCCTTTTTGTAGTTTTTAAATCCCGAGGATTTACTCCCCTTTTTCTAAAATATCGAACCACTCTTCGGTCTCCAGTCTCCATGAGACTTTGCCCGATGTCCATATTGTTCATGACAATATGTTTCCTTTCGTATAGTGTCTTCTAAGGTCTTTGGCTAGTCGAATTCGATTCGGTTCCGGTATTCCTTGGGTAGCCCACTGATGAAGCGTTGTGCCTTCGCCTTCTCTGCTTTGATGTAGGGTACATATCTCAGTAAGTCAAGGAATTTGTTGACATACTCCTCCATAGTAAGTTGTCCCAGTTTGAGTTCATAAAACTCTTTAGCCTTCTCGTCAAAATACCTTTCCGACAAATACTTCTTCCAGAAGTACTTCTCAAACTGTTTCCAAGACAGGTCCTCCTTGTGGACCCCTTTCATATTCTTAAGGTCTTCCCACCAGATGGAAGCCTTTCCATTCAGATTGAAAGTGGACACTTGGGCCTTCAAGTTCTCTAAAAATTCATGGACTCTGAAGTATTTCTTCAGTCCAAGTAGCCAGGCCTCGGCTTCCTCTCCCTTCTTTATCTCACCGTCGAAGGAGGGAGGTCTGGCCTTCCTGAATTCTTCAAATTTATGACTCTTGGAAGTCTTTTGCTTCTTCTGTTTCTTTTGAGAATAGGAACTGGTCCTACTGCGGGAAGAGCCTTCTGAATCACTAGCTTCCTTCTCAGTGGAATCATCTTACATTGATCCTTTACCTCTGGGTGGACCTTTCTGGATGTGCTTCTCTCAGTGTGACCACTGACACAACCATGATTATGCATCTCAGGTTCATGCTTCATTTGTCTCTGTAGGTCGAATAAGCTCTGCAGTACAACTGCATTAATATCGGTTTGCTTTTCTTGTTCTTTCATCATCCTTTCATTATCAGCCTTGCAGCTTTGCAATTCACCCATGAGACTCCTCACAGTCCCAGCTAGGTCTGGAGGGGTTCCTATTGCTCTTCTTTCGTCAGACTCTTCGTCTCTGTTGTGGGAGCCTTCTCACACCTCTTGGTGAGTCACCATACTCTGCATCTATATGTTTCCACGGTTGATCGTCCGCTTGAGTGAAAAGACAAACGTTGAATATTAGTTAAGAGTTAGTTACATTTTATAATTTGCGCATAATTTATAACTCTCTCACATGCATACAACGTTCGGTTCTCGTTTTTTTCAAGTTTTAATCATGGACAAGAGAGTTAAGTCAAGGGATTACTCCTCATACGAGTGTTTCGAACGAGGTTTATGCGCGACTCGTGCATGAGCCCAATCAGGCCGAGTGTTGTAACCATGCTCTGATACCACTTTGTAACATACCCTCTACCTAAATCAAAATTTTCCGGTCCTCTGTCGAACTCGAACCTCTAAATAACCATTGAGACCAGCGTAAGCTGGCTCTTTCACTCACCTACACGGCCTTCTGCACCTTGACCGCAGTCTACCCTGATCTTAATTTCAGGTTATCGGGGTTTCGTCTTTCTTGTTGCCAAGAGTTCTTGTACTCTGCAATCCCCGATCACCGATGAGCTCCTTTTTGGCCTTAGCCCTTCCCTGGCTAGGCTCCTAGTCCACACGACCATGCACACAAGACCGCAGCCTTATAGCTTTCCTTTCATCGGGGTTCGGGCTTTCTAATATCGAAGTGCATATGCACCTTGGATCCGCGACCCTCCGATTCCCGATGTGCTCCAACGTTCGCTAGTCCCCTGGGCTAGTCTTTTGGGGTCCATACGACCTCCATTGATATGACCGCCACCTTACCTCTCGTCAGAGTTTCGGGGTTTTCAATACCAAAGTGCATAAGTTCACAGGATTCCCGAATCCTGACTCTCCAGTTTGCTAACAGTTGGCCCCTCACGGTGGCACCATCCTCCTTCTCTAATGGGCTAACAGTCGGCCCCCACTCATAGGGGTTTCGGACTTCGTGACTCCAAAATGCAGAGATTTCGTGTCCATGGAATCCCCGATATGTCGATCCCTGACTTTCTTCAGACCTCCGACATGCGTCCTAAATAGATGGATGGTCCAGGTTAAGACCTGGTCCATGTGACCACCTCTCGTATGGTTTCAGCCCTATACTTCTATCGGAATTCCTTCTATCGGGGTTTTGACACTCGTGATGTACCAAATACTCGGTTCATCGATCCCCGATTCCGACATGTTCCTCTGCCACCCTAGCCCCCCGGGACTAGGTCTTTAGTCCACGTGACCAATGTCTTTGTGACCACAACCTTCCCTCTCTTCAGGATTTTGAACTTCGGTGTTTCACAATGTATGGACTTTTCATCCCCGTGATTCCCAATCCTCCGAATCCCGACTGACTGATAGCTGGCTCCCACTGATCGGAGTTTCGTAGTTCGCGATCCCAAAATGCATAACCAATTTGTCACCAGGATCCCCAATATCCTGATGACCCAACCACCAATCAACAACTTCCTATCAGTCCTTTCCCTGATGGCGCAGATTGCTGCCACGTGTCCTCCTCAAGATGGACAATTCTGATCTCTCCAGGGTTTCGAGACTTGTAATGTCCCGATTCCTTTGACCTCAGGAACTCTGATTTCCCAAATACCAATATCCCGATGAAGGTCAGGACGTCTGCCTGGTGTAAGAAGGGTTAAACCCCGTGCACCTCCTATCCGATCAAACGGTTAACAGGTAAATGGGCCAAGATCTAACGGCCTAGATCCATTCCTCCCGCGTACACTCCAGAGACTAGACTCCGAGTATCTTAACCCGATCCAATGGCTGATGAGATTTTCAAATGAGATCCAATGGCTCAGATTGTCCCTCCTTATGTATTCCTCCACTACTTTGTGGATGTGAAAAGATCAATGGTTCAAATGTTCTCCTGGGCCTTGGGATCTACGATCCTAATTCCCTCGTTGTTCACGAAGATAGAGGAAAAATGGGGCAAGGTATGTAACGCCCTGGTTACTTTTGTCAATCTAATGGTCGTGAATGGCTATGGGTCATCCGACGAGACCTCGTTCATCGATTTGTTACCTATCCCTACACTGCTACCTCGGAACCTTAAGAGGATCATTCCTCCTTGTACAGGATTAATGAGACTTGCGCGTTCAAGTCCCTTTTCTGGGTTCTTGGTGAACCTTTCTAAGGAGGGAATCTCCATGAAGAGGTCTATACCAGGGCATTCCTAGGGGTAGATAAGGGTAAACAGCTTCCTGAGAATAGGCTGGAAGCCTAACTTAGTTCGACTCATGCCTAATTAAATTCATTTATCAACATAAGCCATGCGTGGTCATTCTGTTATAAGCATATATCTAACAATTACTTATCGAAACACTGCACAGACAATCTTATACTATAATTGTTCACCATTTCATAGGTTATGAGCATATATGTTAGCATATGAATTTCAAGATGCAATATGAACAAAACACTTATCAGAAATAACTTTAGAGGTGGGTGCGACTACTAAGAGGGGTGCTCGTTTCCACCCAACCGTAGGCATAGAAAATCCCAGTGGATTTACCACTAGCCACCCCCGAGCTGAGACCACGATGCTATGAGATTGCGTCTCTCTGTCTGCTAGTGACCAGGAGTGAAGGTTGCAATCCTTCCTCTCTGCTATCACTCACTCTGTGTAATGCCAGAGTTCCCCTCGCGTCTCCCCCCCTAATTGCTTCTACCATACACCTTATCCTCTCGCGAGGTTGCGTGTGGCATGATTACCCTTGCGTCGATCAGGCCTGACGGCTCTACGGACAGGTGGTTCACCATCCCATCCCTCATCAAGCCATCTGCCTACTAGCCTGTGAGGCATTGAATTTTCAGGGCGAGCGAGCCGCTTTTGGTTCTCTGGGCCAGTGGAGTCCAAATACGGTATTTAATTCTCAGTGGAAGTTAATGCCACCTTTTTAGAGGCCTTCCACCGCCATCGTGGTCTCTTTTTTTGCACATCCCCTCTCAGCAGTCCTGCAATAATTTCACAATATCATTCACATTCATTGACCTCTTCCTCAAGGTCCATTTACATCACATATTCACATTTATGAGTTTTCCAAATCCTTGGCCAGTCCAGTTATATTTTCAAGCCAGGGGAAACAGGGTGTTACAAAATTGCAGACTACTCTCACCTCAGATGACTTCAATTTCATTGTAGCAGCACTGAACGATGCTTCACTAGAGATAGAAGAGAAGCAAGAGGCTCAACAGGAGGAGATATACAATCGAATTAAGGTTGAACTTCAAGGGGTGCAGCAGGCACTTCAGTCCAGCCGCGCAGTCTCCACTGTGCCTCTTCCATTGGAAACACCAGAATTGGGAGATGAGTCAGCTTAGCTCCACCAAATAACTGACACAGTCAACGCTCACCTTCGACGAGCAAAGGAGGAAACAACGCAAGCCACCCAGTATTTAGCACAAGTACAAGAAGACATTATAGAGAAACACGGTACTGCAGAACAGAAAAATCTTGCTCTCCAAGAAAAGTGGGATGAAGAAAAAGTCCAGCTGTAGAAAGAAAAGGAACAGTTGCTCACGGAGAAACTTGAAGTAAAGGAAAGGGTCAACAATGTACTTCGCTCTGTGACAATCGTCAAAGTAAACACCAAAGAAAGAGTCCCACAGCAGGTGGCACAACTTGAAGAAGTGATTCAGCAACTACAGTAACACATAGCATATTTGGAGCTACGTGCAGTGCCCGAGACCCCGCAAGACGTAAGAGATCAAAGGGAAGCAACTGCCCGCAGCGCAATTGAGAGACTGAAATATCTTGCATATGAGAAGCTTGTTGAGAATCTAGAATTGCAGACACTGGAGTCGCAACTCCAGGAAGCGAAGCAGCAGGCAAACACACTACAAGAATAGTTGAAGGCCCTGTCAGTTGTAGACAGAATGAAGATATCTCAAGAGAAATGCATCACCTAGCAGTAGATCCATACAATCCAAAGTTATGAAAATAACTTTATGGCTCCAACCTATGCAAGATAAGGCATGCCAATTGTTTAAAGAGGTTGAAAGCCGAGGAGCAGAGCTATAACAGGTTGTCACCACAACAGAGCAGTGCCTAGAAGGGTCATTGAATGACGCAGTGATGCAGGAGTTCGTCGAGTAAGAGACCATAGAAAAATAACAAATCGACGCAGCTCGAGCCAAGATCGAGGCATTCGAGGTAGAACTGATCAGACCAGAGTGACTCGGGATGAGTCATAGGTGTGTGTTGGGGGCATGTTGGCCCTTGACAAGGTTTTGGGAGATTCTTGGTCATGTTGACCTATTTTGGGACTTCGAGAACCTGTCTCCATGTCTTCAAGTCTTGCTCGGAGATCACATATTTGTCTCTCCATAACTGGATATGTTATCTGCCTGCCTCTTCTTCTCGGCATTTTCCTATTCTCTGGTTCAGGTGATTTTCTATCTCTCCTTGGTGGCATGGTGAATTCTACCCTTCTCTGCTACAGAAAGCAAAGAACCTTTCTATGCTCTGATACCAAATTGACACAGCCCGCGCTCACAAGCACGTCCGCTTCACAGGATCTTCTCCTTCACATGGCCTGAAGAACTCAAATGTTCTTCTATTTCCCTATCAGGAAATCTGCACCCACATAACTCTTCTCGTGATCCCCTCTCTTTATTTATAGGAGAATCAGACTTCGCGACTTCGCGAAGTCAGTGGTCGAGCATTAGACTCTCGAACCCCCGAATGTTGATACATGTTAACACTGACCCTTCCTTTTACGTATCGGGACTTACTCTATCGCGATTTATCCACTCGCGATGTCAAACACTTCATTTCCCAACTGTTGAACCCTGATATGTCGATTACCCAACACATGCGTGAATTGACTATTCAACGCCTCACCTCATCGGAAATTCGGGGTTCGCGATTTCACGAATCCTGATGTCAATGTTTCGAGACTTCCCACCACGAAAACCTGATATGGTGTGCCACCTGTCCACCACTCTGTCCCTTGTGGCCCCACACTATTCTAATAACCATCGGGATATTGCGTATCGCAATATCGTGATTCTCATTGCAATATTTCGGAGTTTCGATCCATGAAACCCCGATACACGATATATGCATAGATCCAACGGCCCTTGTGGCTCGGATCAATGGCTCTGCCCCTCCTGAGCTTTGAACCTCCTGATATATTCACTGTATCTCCCCTGCTCCTCTGCAGGATCTAACGACTCATGGGATGTCGCAGATTCTCCTCGGAGAATACCAATCGTCCGCTCCTCCTTTTAGAAATCTGCGAAATGACGAAGTGTTCCTCCACAGAATTCGCCCACACCTTTCATGATTTCTCGAAGGTTCCACACCTTCTGAGCTTTACCACGACCTTCACGTCCTTTGAAGACTTCAATTCCCTCTGAAGTTTCTTCAACCTCGAGCTTTCAGAGAACCCTTGCACACACTCCTTGCGGCATCTTTTCAACACTTCCAAATGTTGAAATTCCTTTTGACTCTGCGCACACCTGCAGCAGCAGTCTCTCAACACTCTGCTCAGATTCGCAACTCTGAGGCTTTCACCTGGCCTGTGCACTCCTTGCATGGCTCCTGTGCCCAACTGCACCTTTGGGATGAATGAAAACAAAAGCTATCTCTATCTGAACCCTCTGTCAACGCACTTCTTGCGAACACTTCAACTGCACTCCTTGCAGGAATTCTCTGGCTCAAATAGAGAAAAAATTGAAACTCATTCCTTCTTCCTCTCGGACTTCAATTCAAACATGAAATCATATACATAGCATATAAAAGCAAATGTATAACAGGAAGCAATCATTCACGAGCATATCAACATCAATACACAGAGAACAACACAAACCATCAATTTTAATCAAACTTTTCTATTAATCCAAATATCTGTACATGGGTGTTCTTACACAGCTCTCCGCATGCTCTTGCTCTCCCTTCTGCATCTTCTCAATTCTAATCATACAATGTAAAATGAGGGTGTCTATATCTCGTTTCCCTCTTGCGCGCTAGAAGTTGTCTAATCTACACATTTAATTCTACCTACCTATATTAACTACTTTAAATGCCTTCTATCTACTAAGGACGAGAGCTAAAGGCTCACGGTCTGTTTACATTATAAAAGTGTGCCTCATCTCAATGACTACATTTAAGATCGCGCAACAACTTCAAGATGTTTTCAAAATTTGTGTTGGCGCTCGTCCAGTTGTCTCTTGCCTTCCGCGCTAGCTCGCTTGATGTGAGGGATGCTCCTGCATCATACTCCCTCGCTTGAAAAATTCATGGGCTCCTGTCCATGATCTCCTGCACGGTCTGTCCATGCTTTTGTATCTCTGCCTCGGTCTCCCAGATGGCATCTTCAACTGGATGATTCTTCCACTTGACCAGATACTCAAAGTATTTCTTTCGCCTGGTCCTCTTTCTCACTCTCTTGTCCAGTATGCACTCCATCTGTGGCTTATCTTCAACTGGCATCTGCTTTGTCCACTGGATTATTGGCTGCTCATTTCCTGTCCCTGTTTCCTCAGCTCTATATGGGTACAAATCAGAGATATTGAATATCAGAGAAATTTCGATCCCATCGAGTAATTCAATCTCATAAGCATTCGCCCCAAACTTCTTCAAGACCCTACATGGTCTGATTTTCTTCATTTCTAGCTTATTATACGTTCCTCTCAGGAACCTTTCTCTTCTCAAATGTGCCATAACCGAATCACCAACCTCAAACTGAAGTTGTCTCTTCCGCTGATCGGCTCTGTGCTTATATTTTTGGCTTGATTCCAACAGTCGTTGCTTCACCTTGCTGTGAAGTTCTTTCATCGCCTCTGCGAAATCTTCTGCACTAGCGCTCCTAGTCGCAGTCTGTTCTGAATCCCTCAACTCATAAATTCCTCTTGGTTGCATGCCATATACAACCTGAAATGGACTATGTCCTGTGCTCCTGTTGACTGAGTCGTTATACGCAAACTCTTCCTGCGGTAATATATTGTCCCACTGGCTATGGTGCTCTGTCACCAAGCTTCTCAGCAAGTCTCCCAGACTTTTGTTGACCACTTCTGTCTGCCCATCCATCTGCAGATGATACGCTAAACTAAACAACAAGTTAGTCCCCAGCTTCTTCCATAAGGTCCTCCAAAAATGCCCTATGAATTTAGTATCTTGATCTGAAATTATACTTCTCGGCAAACCATGAAGTTGAATGACCTCTTTGAAAAACAGGTTCGCGATGTGAGTCGCGTCACTAGTCTTTTGACATGGAATGAACTGTGCCATTTTGGAAAATCTATCCACTACCACAAATATTGAATCACAACCTGTTTGTGTTCTCGGCAACCCCAATACAAAATCCATGCTAATAGCATCCCATGGCCTCTCTGGTATGGGAAACGGTTGATAAAAACCTACATTCTGCTTTCTTCCCTTCAAATGATGGCAAATTATACATCTGTCTACAAATCTCCTGACATTCGCTCGCATTCCCGGCCAAAAGTATGACTCATTCAGCTTCACGAATGTTTTTCCATGACCAAAATGTCTTGCCAATCCTCCACTGTGTTTCTCCTTCAGCAGATTCTCCCTCATGGAGCAATTCGAAATACACAGTTGATTACCTTTGAATAGAAATCCTTCCTGGATCATATAATCTATCCATTGGCTTCTGTCTCTGAGAATTGGATTCTCAGTTGCTTCATATGCCTCCTTGAAATCCTGATCTTTTGCGTACATATTCCTGAGATCATCAAAACCCAATGTTTTGACTCGGAACTCCTACAACAGCAAACACTTCCTGCTCAAAGCATCAACAACTTTGTTAGCAGTATCAGAAATATGCTTAATCAAAAAAGTGAAATTCTGCATATACTCAACCCATTTGACATGTTTCTGATTCAACTTCTCTTGTTGATTCACAAACTGCAATGCATGATTATCACTGTACAATACAAACTCTTTCGGGATCAAGTAATGCCTCCATTTCTTCAATGCTTGAATAATAGCATAAAAATCCTTGTCGTAAGTGGAGTATTTCAACTTCACTTCATTCAGCTTCTCACTAAAGTACGCTATCATCCTGTCTTCTTGACTCAAGACTGCCCCAACTGCAAATCCACTTGCATCGCATTTCACCTGAAATGTTTTCTGGAAATCTGGCAACACCAATATTGGTTGTTCCGTAATCTTCCTCTTCAACAGATTAAAACTCGTTTCAGCCTCTGCTATCCAGTGAAAAGATTTATGTCTCTTCTTCACTGTATCCATCATCGATTCACTAATTCCACTGAAATTCCTAGTGAACTTTCGGTAGAAACTAGCCAATCCATGGAAACTTCTCACCTCAAAGATACTCTTCGGTGATGGCCAATTCTTGATTACCTCCACCTTATCTAGATCCATCCTCAACTCATCTGCAGAAATAACAAACCCCAAGAAAATGAGCTCTGTCTTCATGAATGAGGACTTCCTCATATTGATCAATAGCTTCTCTTGCTGTAGCCTCTGCATCACTGTAGCCAAATGCTTCAGATGTTCTGCCACTGATTTGTTGAAAATCAGTATGTCATCCAAATACACGATGACAAATTTCCCAATGAAACCCTGTAGGACTTCATTCATCAACCTTATGAAGGTACTCAACGCATTTGTTAATCTAAACAGCATAAAAATCCATTCATACAACCCCTCATTGGTTTTGAATGTTGTCTTCCATTCATCACCTTCTCTCATGCGAATTTGGTGATATCCTCTTTTCAAATCAATCTTTGAAAAGTATTTTGCTCCACTCAAGCAATCCATCAGATCATCCATCCTCGACAATGGAAATCTATACCTAATGGTTATCTTGTTAATCACCCTTGAGTCAGTACACATCCTCCAGCCTCCATCTTTCTTCAGACTGAGTACTGTTGGAACAGCACACGGACTCAAGCTTTCCCTGACTAAACCTTTGTCCAATAAATCCTGGACTTGCCTTTTAACCTCTTCATTCTCTTGCAGTGTCAATATGTACGTGGCTTTATTTGGAAAACTAGCTCCTGGTATGAGATCAATATGATGACTCACACTCATGATCGATGGCAACGAACGAGGTAATTCATCCACAACTATATCAGTGAACTCTTCCAACAGTTCCTGAATTTCTTCTAGAAAATCGTCCACTCTTGTGCTAGTAAGAACAATCCTCGATTTCCTGACCACGAAGAATTGTGGATCTTCTTTCTTCTTAACCTCTGTAAGAAGTTCCTTCCCACTCATGAGAAGTATTGTGTTGCTTACTTATGACTTCACCTCCTTATCCTTAATTGGAAGTAACATGTGTGTCCTCCCATTCTTCTCCAGGGTATATGTGTTCATTCTCCCATCATGAATCACATTCTTGTCATACTGCCATGGTCTACCCAGCAATAGATGACAAACATCCATAGGAATGACATCACATAAGATCTTATCATTATATCCTCCTATCTTAAATTCAACCAAGCATTGTTTAGTGACAGTTACCTGGTGTCCTTTTTGTAGCCATGAAACTCTGTATGGGCTTGGATGATAAATCGTCTCCAGCTCCAGCTTCTCTACCATCTCTGTAGAAACGAGATTATATGTGCTACCACTGTCTACAATGACCTTGCATACCCTGTCCTTGGTCACGCAAGTAGTCCTAAAAAGTCTGGTCCTTTGGACTGAACTCTCCACCTCCTTCTCTGGTGTCAAAAGGACTTTTCGCATCATAAGCGATCTTCCACCTTCAGCGTCTTCTGCCTCAACATCCTGCCTCTGTGCTTCGGCGGTGTGAGCTTCTCCAATGTCCTTCTTTTTCTCTGGACACTCATAAGACTTGTGCCCATTCTTTCCACATGTGAAGCATGTAATAACTCCACCCCTTCCTCTTCCTCTACCTTTAGTACGAGGAAAAGTGTTTTTGTCAGCATAGTCTCCTCTCTGCTCGGTATGTTGTCCTCTCTGTTCAGCATATTGCCCATGCTGTGAGGTTCCACCTCTCTCTGCGGGAGTTTGAGGTTTCTTCCATTCCTCCTTGGGCTTCTGAGTTCTATCCTGGGCAACTGATTTGCCTCTGGGATGGCTTCTACCTCGGCCCCTCTGACTCTGCTTTCGGCTCAGCTTCTCCTTCTCTTTCAGAGCCATATGATAAGCATCTTCCACCGTCCGGATGGTTACCATGCTCATCTCATCCTGGATATCATATCTCAGGTTGTTCATATATCTAGCTACTTTTTCATCATTGCTCTCCCGATGACCTGCTCTAATGTTTAGTTTATAGAATTCCTGAGTGTATTCTTTCACTGTCATCAGCTTCTGTCTCAGGTTCTGCATTCTCCTGAACAGAGTAATTTGATAGTCTCTCGGGATGAATTTCACCTTCAGCTTCGCGATCATCCTGTCCTAGCTTTTTATCTTCCGCTTGCCCTTGCAGCGTCTATCAGCTTGTAGTTCATCCCACCACAATGTTGCATGTCCCTTCAATCTCGTGATAGAATGCTTGAATTTCTTGTCCTCTTCCACATCTTCATAGTTGAAGTATGTGTCTAGAGCTCTAATCCAATCTAGAAGCTCCTCTGCATCCAAGTTTCCCTTGTAAACTGGAATGTCCATTTTTGCTCTTGCACCCATCCTGGCAATAGCTTTGATCAAACGCTCGTTTGATGCATCTTCAGCTACAACTTCCTCTTCACGTTCAGCCTCAACTTCACTTTTGGAATCACTGAGATCCCCTGCACTGGATGTGCGTCTTTGTGTTGTCTCCATGTCTTCGAGTCTTGCTCGGAGATCACGCATTTGTCTCTCCATAACTGGATCTGTTATCTGCCTGCCTCTTCTTCTTGGCATTTCCCTATCCTCTGGTTCGGGTGTTTGTCTATCTCTCCTTGGCGGCATGGTGAATTCTCCCCTTCTCTGCTACAGAAAGCAAAGAATATTTCTGTTCTCTGATACCAAACTGACACAGCCCGCACTCACAAGCACGTCCGCTTCACAGGATCTTCTCCTTCACACGGCCTGAAGAACTCAAATGTTCTTCTATTTCCCTATCGGGAAATATGCACCCACAGAACTCTTCTCGCGATCCCCTCTCTTTATTTATAGGAGAATCGGACTTCGTGACTTCGCGAAGTCAGTGGTTGAGAATTAGACTCTCGAACCCCCGAATGTCGATACACGTTAACGCTAACCCTTCCTTTTCCGTATCGGGACTTACTCTATCGCGATTTCGCCACTCGCGATGTCAAACACTTCGTTTCCCCGACTGTCGAACCCCGATATGCCGATTACCCGACACACGCGTGAATTGACTATTCAACGCCTCACCTCATCGGAAATTTGAGGTTCACGATTTCACGAATCCTGATGTCAATGTTTCAGGACTTTCCACCACAAAAACCCGATATGGTGCGCCACCTGTCCACCACTCTGTCCCTTGTGGCCCCACACTATTCTAATAGCCGTTGGGATATCGCGTATTGCAATATCGCGATTCTCGTTGCAATATTTTGGAGTTTCGATCCATGAAACCCCGATACACAATATACGTATAGATCCAATGGACCTTGTGGCTCGGATCAATGGCTCTACCCCTCCTGAGCTTTGAACCTCCCGATATCTTCACTATATCTCCCCTGCTCCTTCGCAGGATCTAACAACTCACGGGATGTTGCAGATTCTCCTCGGAGAATACCAACCGTCTGCTCCTCCTTTTAGAAATCTTCGAAATGACGAAGTGTTCCTCCATGGAATTCGCCCACCTGCACGCAAACCTGCGACGCTTGCTTGAACGTTCCACGGCACAAACTCCCTGTGATTTTCTTTGATGATTTCTCGAAGGTTTCACACCTTCTGAGCTTTACCATGACCTTCACGTCCTTTGAAGACTTCAATTCCCTCCGAAGTTTCTTCAACCTTGAGCTTTCAGAGAACCCTTGCACACACTCCTTGCGGCATCTTTTCAACACTTCCAAATGATGAAATTCCTTTTGACTCTGCGCACACCTGCAGTAGCAGTCTCTCAACACTCTACTTAGATTCGCAACTCTGAGGCTTTCACCCGGCCTGCGCACTCCTTGCACGGCTCCTGTGCCCAACCGCATCTTTGGGATGAATGAGAACAAAATCTATCTCTATCTGAACCCTCTATCAACGCACTCCTTGCGGACACTTCAAATGCACTCCTTGCAGGAATTCTCTGGCTCAAATAGAGAAACAATTGAAACTCATTCCTTCTTCCTCTCAGACTTCAATTCAAACATGAAATCATATACATAGCATATAAAAGAAAATGTATAACAGGAAGCAATCATTCACGAGCATATCAACATCAATACACAGAGAACAACACAAACCATGAATTTGAATCAAACTCTTCTATTAATCCAAATATATGTACATGGGTGTTCTTACATAGCTCTTTGCATGCTCTTGCTCTCCCTTCTGCTTCTTCTCAATTCTAATCATACAATGTACAATGAGGGTGTCTATATCCTGTTTCCCTCTTGCGCGCTAGAAGTTGTCTAATCTACACATTTAATTCTACCTACCTATATTAACTACTTTAAATGCCTTCTATCTACTAAGGATGATAGCTAAAGGCTCACGGTCCGTTTACATTATACAAGTGCGCCTTATCTTAATGACTACATTTAAGATCACGCAACAACTTCAAGATGTTTTCAAAATTTGTGTTGGCATTCGTCCAGCTGTCTCTTGCCTTCCGCGCTGGCTCGCTTGATGTGAGGGATGCTCCTACATCACCCTAGATTGGTATTGCTTGAGAAAAAACAATTTTGGGAAGGGAGGATTGTAACGTCCCTTTCCAAATAGCAGCTTCAAAGAGGAGGCTTAATAGTCTAAATCGCCCCGTTAGACTATAGCTAGGGCCCAAAAAGGGGTAAACAGGGTTACTAGAGGTAACTCAATCAAAGGTGTTATGTTCGAAAAATGACATTGATCTAAAAAGGGTTAAAAGCGTGTTTAAGTCATTATGAGCTAAAAATAGAACAGACAAGCTAAAATTAGAGGTCAACAATGAATTAGGGTTTAGGAAATCTATAAGAGGAGGGTCAGCGACCTAATTCAAGATTATACAGATTATGACTTGTCAGTAAGCAGTAAGGCACATCTCAGGAGAGATAGTTCAGTGGATTGCAGGAGGAAGACACCAGTTGGATGATTTCGGTGTTGAGAGACACACCCTAGTCACCGGGGAGATCACGTAGGTCTTCCATTATTCTTCAGCAACAGTTACGCAGGGTCCTACAGCAAAGACGCGCTTATTCAGGGTGAGGGCGTAATTTCGGAGGAGGATTAGTGGATCAACTCACCCCATACAGGGAGAGTTCATAGATTCCACGCTGATCCATTTCGAGAAGAAGGCAAGGTGCATCTTTCGCCTAGTTTCTCGTCTGGTTTCGACGATGGAATCACTAGGGTGTGTTTTCCTCAAGAGGGAGAGGTGCATCATTTAGTTGCTTTTGTATTCCAGCTAAGATCCCTTTTGTCCTCGATCTAGCTGAGCAATTCATTGTATCCAACCATATTTGGCATTTGTACTCCTAAGATATTTCATAATATAGTTTTGCCATCTATTTTTGCCATTATTATTATTTGAATGCTCATTTTTCTATTGTAAACAACTAATCCTACACACATTAACAACATTTCCTAGACTAGCCAAGTCAGGAACATTACATGGCCCCGAGTGAGCTACTTTCCCTGATGCAGGAGTTGCCCTGTGTTGACGATTAAGATTGCCAACGAGGTTTTGCCCACAAAGTGTTGCTAAAGCCTATTATATTAAAAGCTAAATAATACTAGCAGGTGGGACCCCCTTGAATTATTGAAGATCAGATCTGCTCAGTTTGGGTGTTATGATGATTTGCTACACAGTTTACATGGTTGATGAGATACTATTGTTGTTGGTATGAGTTGAACTTTTACAATGTTGTTCCTTCATGTTACTACAACCTGCTATTCATCAATGGCATCTGTTTTTTTCGCACATGCACAACAAATCTGATTAGTGGAAATTATAAAAAAAACAGTTTTGAGAAGGGCAAAGTACTATAACAAATACAAAAGAGACCTAGTTCTGCAATACTACATGCTTAAAAATACTTGTTGATTGTTTTTAAACCCTATATAACAAGGAAATAGCTATGAAATTGGGTTTTAATTACACGATTTATATGCATATGGTTGAAAAGTTGGTGGCACATTTTGGCAAGGTGATAATGCAATGGTTATGCATTGGTTAATGGGATTGGTAGATGATTTACATATTGTAAGAACGTCGGTGGCTCATGGAAGTTAATAGCTATGCGATTTTAATTGAGTTATATAGTCTTTATGCATGGTGATTAGGCTATGGGAAGATTGATCGTTCTACCCATGACAATGCTATACATGATTTCGTGAATTGTATAGTTGACATATGATATGGTCCAGTTAGAAATTGAATATATTATGTAGATAGCGCGATTGGCAAGAAATTGATGTAGATTCCAACGCGGATTTTAATTTAATGGTTTTAAAGAAGGGCTCGTTGGCATGTATTGATGAGTTAATGTAATGTGGGTGGAGGCGACGTGCATTTATTGCATGTCACCTTTACCCTTCCCGTGGTTTCCACCCTAATCGGCTATTGTTCGATCTTGTTGCTTTGGTTATGCTCCAAAATTATAGTAGGGTAAAATTGCTCGGACACCTCTCGTTTTAAGGAATTCGATTAATGGGTATGTCATTTTTTTGGCCATTCTTGACTTCGTTCTAGTTATGAAATGATTATTGGCTCGATTGTATGGGTTTGTGTTTTCCTAAGCATTGCAACTGTGTGAAATCTTAGTTCTTGAATGAAGAATGGATGGTTCTGCATGTAATAGTTTTGAGTTCATCTAAGTTGTTGGTCTTCCTAGGTGATAGTTCTTTGTTATCATTGTTGTTTGGTTGAAGGGTTTATGTTTTAATATTGGTTGGATGGTTGTCTTCACGCACTGTTACTAAATCCAGCTCTGGCTTCTTGGGTTTAACTAGAGCCATGTTTCCTTTTTTCGGCCCTGACATGGAACTATCTCCCATTCAAAAGCGAATCATAGTCCTCCTTGTGAGAACACCTTTGGCTTTGAAGTTTAAATGTTACAAGTAGTTGGCTATGTTCCTCCTGTGATGGCTACCGAGAAAACCCTTAACCCTCCAGCCTAGAGTCTCATGGGGAGACTATCGAGCATGTCAAGTTGTTATAGGTTATTGTGGTCTGTTACTTTGAATGCAGACTCACCCATTGGTCATATGGAAGTCGTTTTTGTATAGCATTTATTCTCTACCTCTGTGATAATAGCGTGAACCTTACATTGAAAATTTGTGCTTCTAAATTTCACAGTTACCCACCTTATGTCAAAAAAACTTAGTTGTTTTAATGAAAGGACCTCTGCCTATTTCGGTTGGATGCGTGGGTATGCACAGCTACCATGGCTCGTTCGGTTGATTGATTATTTCATTTTACAACAGTGGAGAATTGTGGTTTGATATACAGTCACTAAGATTTAAACTTATGATGATTTGTTTGATGAATGGCATTGGTTACGAATGTTTCAGGTTGCTCCCACAGGTCGCATTCTATGTATGGTGTTTTGCAAATAAAACATAGGGCATAATAACTATGGTTTTCTTAGGGTCGAATGATGAAAGAATATCCATGACATCCTTTTGTTTGAGGGTTGAATAATCCTGAGTGTGCACAGCTTGATCAATCATGATTGACTAAATCAATAGCTCATCACGATATACTGAGTTATGTCGTGATTGTAGGTTTGTTATGATAATTGGAAATGTTGCACCATGGGGTTTTGTTAGTTGTGCATTGTGTATAGTATGGATGGATTGTTTGTTATATTCAGTGATACCCACAGAGTTTTAAGCATGTTATTTATTGGAATTGGCCACTGTTGATGACAATCATTTGGATAGGTAGCCCAACTTTTAAGCCACATTGAATTGTTTGTTTTTAAAGTGGCAGAACTATATTCCCTGGGAAAATTAACATGTGCATAGCTTGTGTCTAAATGGTGGTTGTTGGTTGTATGATTGATTGTCATTATAGGTGTGGCAATTCGTTCTTGACTATTTTGTTATTGTCTATATATGTTAACGAATATCATTGCATTAAATGGATGGGCCTGATTTCAGCGTTAGTGACTTCATTATTATTTTGGAAACATGACTTTTAAATATAGTTGTGGATTGAAGAAATTCATGGCAGTGGTGGATATTAATGATTACAAATTGGAAATGAGTATTGTTGTTAATTGTTATAAAATGAAGAATGTGTGGAACAGAACCTCTTACAAATTGTATGGAGTACTTATTATTTTGTAATGTCATTGTGTTGGATATTAATGAACAGCGAACTAGCTAAATGCACATGAATTATTACTTGGTCAAATGATTGTTGGCCGATGCATCTATTATTACTGCAGAATGTTTTATGGATAGTTTGATTAATCCCATGAAAAATAATCGTTATCCTCCCCTCTCATTATCTCATTTTCTTCTAATTACAAACCCTTCATATATCCCATATTCATTTTCAATCCCTGTTCTGAGATTGATTACAGCCAAGTGAATTTATGTGTTAAAGTGGATGAAAGTGGCAGTGTCTTGTGTAAAAAACAGTGAGGTTTTATTGGTTGTTTAACAGTTGATTGTTGTTGTCATTGAGAAGTGACCATGTCTTCTTCCCTTTAATTACATCATATTTTCTCTCATTACAAACTCCTTACATATCTCAGGACCTTGTTTCCCCCCCCTTCTCGATGATTAATAGTAGAACAATTTGTATGGATTGGATTGCATGAGTCTGATACATTCTGAACCAAATCTATTTCATTTTTTTAAGAGTTTTCATGCATGGTTATTTAAAAGACTACATGCTAATAAATTACACATGCAAGATGATTTTTTTCAGTCGTGGAAGCCATGGCCAAGGTAACAGAGGTAGAGGTAATTGGAACTGAGGCCCAAGAAGGCCCAGGTTCTTCATACATTTTGATATTGATTCAGAAGAGCTTGGCCAATTGTTTCATGCAGGATTCTTTAATTAGATTGGGAAGGGAATATTCCAATCTAGGCCTAGAAGGCTTGCCATCCAATCCCAGCAAGCCCTTGGTATCCCTGTACCTCCTCATGTCTCCTTACATCCTGAGGTCCCTGAAAATGATGGATGGCAGGAGATTGTCCACCCGACAGTCTCCCAACATCGTGGCTGGCCCAACTTGTCTTTGCCTCCTCCTTCATCAGTTAAACCCATTGTCCAAGCTGGCCCCTAACCATTCACTAGTGAAATCCTCCCATGCTACCAGGCGATTGAAGACTGAAGCCCACCATGCACTTAATAAAGGAAAATTCATTGTTGCCCCTTCCTCACCCTACAATGAATCTAACAAATCTGTGTCTTCCCAGATGCATTTGAGGGACGATTTTTCCCACGTGATCAGCGAGATTAAGCCTAAAGGCTCTGCACGGCCTAAGACAAATTCAGGAAAATCAGGAGGTGACAGTGGCAACCAAGGAAGGTTTGCATCACAGACGAGGAAATATGGTTTTTTATTTTTATGATATATATGGTTTTATGACAGTTGAATTCATGGATCTTTGGACAACATGTTTTATTTTGGATATATGAGTACTATTTTTTAAGATAATTTCAAATTTCATGAGCTAAAATTACAAAAAGTAAATATTTTGATGGGAGACACAAGGAGG